>QZWT01000165.1:0-25966 GCA_004114315.1 Cochlonema odontosperma | reverse complement strand
GATGCCCCACCTAACACGGAGTGAGCAAGGGAGGCGGGGGATGCTGTGGCGAGGAGAGAGACGACGTTGTCCACCGTTGGCGCCACTCTTCCACGCCCATGCTCAGTTGCTGACGAAATGCTTTGCGATGAGTGACCGGGTGAATGACAGGGGCATGCAGTGTGGATGCTTTCCCGCCCATGTCACGGAACGAAGCAGCACGCACAGTGGTGCTTAGGTCGTGTATGCAGTCGCACAGGTGTGGCGCGTCGTCCATCACCCAGTACCGGTCCAACCGCGTGTTGAAATACTCGTCACTGAGGTTGGCACTGCAAACACAGTTGACGCACGTAGACGCGTGGTGGCACAGGCCAACATACCCGGTGAGTAAAAGCGTGTCGTCAATAAGAATCCACTTAGCGTGAAACACGCCGGGAATCTCTTGCCATCGCCCGAAGAGTGGGTTGCGCACAGGCACTTGGTAGAAGTGTAGACGGAAGGTGTCGGGATGGTCGGTGATCAGGGGGTGAAGCAGTGAGCGAGAAGAGCCGTGGGGTGTGTCGCGTTGCCCACGATGGTAGTCGACCAGCACACGAGCAGACAGATGGCGATTGCGGGACAGTGACGCGTGAAGCGCATCTCGCTAAAGGAGGCGTGAGCAGGCGGCGGAGGCGGGAGTGCGCGCACCAACACAGTTTGTTCAGGGCCGAGGTACAGAGAAGCGATGTCGATGCGTTTCTGTGCAGCGCCAATACGCTCCTAGCCGTGTTGGTGGCGACGGCAGCAGCAAGACAAGCGGATTACCAAGAGCCAGGCGTAGAAGTGCGGCGGTGTGTGCAGGCGACGGGGGCGTGTGGGCAAGGCGAAGCGGGGCACAGGCAGCATGCGCAGAGCGGCGGCAGCACTGGTGCAATAACAAAGCGGGGGAGTTTTGAGTGGAGAGGGCGATGTTTTGAGTGAAAGTGGATCGAAAAGGAGTGGAAGTTGAGTGAGATCACTTGTCATGGCTGAGATCGACGCGCCTGCCGCGTTGCACACCGCCGCGCCGCCGCCACTGCCAGCCGGCAAAGCGGTGATCGGGGTGATCGGGGGATCGGGGCTTCTGAAGCTTACAATGCGCACGCCCCACGCGTTCTACCAGCCAAGAACGCCGTTTGGATCTCCTTCTGCGCCGATTGCCATCTTCCTCACGCCCACCACCATCCTCGCCTTCCTTCCCCGTCACGGCGCCGACCACACCATCCCTCCCTCCGCCATCAACTACCGCGCGAACATCGCTGCTCTCAAACGGTTGGGTGCAACCACTGTGATTGGCATCACCGCTGTCGGCAGTCTGAACGAAGACTACCGTCCCGGGGATATTGCGGTGATCGACCAGGTGGTCGATTGGACGCGTGGCGAGCGTCAAACCACGTTCTTCACACACGATGTGGTGGCGCATGCTCCGATGGCCGATCCCTACTCCAGTGGTATGCCGTCTGTGCTCTATCCTGCTGCTGCCCACTACTACTACGCACAGCCCTGCGCACACAGCTGATCACGCTGATCCAACAGCGGCTGCCGCACACGCGCCTACATACAGCCGGCACGCTTGTCACCATCTCTGGCCCTGCTTTTTCCACGCGTGCAGAGGCACAGATGTTTCGCACGCTGCACTGTGACCTTATCAACATGACTGGCCAGCCAGAAGCCGTGCTGTGTCGCGAAGCAAGCATTGCGTACGCGAGTGTGTGCCTGGTCACTGATGACGCCTGCTGGCGGCCCAATCCTGCCGACAGCAACGGGCTTGAGGAAGTGACGGCAGCGCGTGTGCTGCGTGTGATGGCTGCCAATGCCGACAAGGTGGCTGCGCTGATACAGGGCTTGGTGGATGGCCTGATCACGCCGGTTGACGATGTGGCTGTGCTGATGCAGGATGCGGTGGTGGCCCAGACACCAGACTTGCCGTGGTTGAGGTGGGTGCTTTAGCCCGTCGCTCGTTCGTACACAGGCTGCACTAGACAAAGCACGGAATGGGCTCAATGGACACATTAAGCTCAACAAACTCAATAGACACACAGAAACATATCAAGACCGCTGTTGTTTCAGCGACGGTTGCTTTGGCGATGGTTGTTTTGGTGATGGTCGATTTGACAGCGTGTGTGTCATCGCTTCTGTTTCCGTCTGTTTGCCATGACACTGCTCTCAGAAGGCGCGATCGACACCATCCTGTCCTCAACGCAGAACAGCGACGCGTTTCACGACGCCGTGCTACAGGTGCTGACCGTGAAAAAGGTGGCCGCCCCTACAAACAGCGTCGAACGCTTCAGGTGTGCGTCATCTCCACTCGCCCTGCTCATCCCCATCCTCCTGCGCCAGGCTTGTGCTGTCCGACGGCGTCCATTACGTCCAAGGTACATCCTTGCTTCCCTCAGCATGCCCATGCCCATATTGCAGCTATCTTGGCTTCCCAGCTAAACGCGTTTGTGCACGACAACCGGCTGACCCGCAACTCGCTGGTGATCCTAAAAAATTATCAACGCAACTCCATCCAGGGCAAACAGTACGCGTGTCGTCTGCCTCCGCTCTTTCTCTTTGACACGCGTGTCCTTAGGATTGTCATTGCGCTCAGCATCGATGTGCTGCCTGACGTTGTGGAGAAGATCGGAAAGCCGGGCTCACATGGTGGTGGTGGCGCTGACCAGATGGAAAGTGAGAGCTCTGCTCCCTCCTACACCCACGCCCCTGCTCCCCATCAACCTGCCACCACGACCATCAATGCCTATCCGCCCACCAGGGAGCCCCCTGCAGCTGCTCCGAAGCACACCAGCTACCCCACGCCAAGCTCCACCAATGCCCCTGACTCACCCACCATTCCGATCAAGGCCGTCAATCCCTACCAAAACAAGTAGGCCACCACACGCCTTGCCTCCCTAACAACCCCGCAGATGGACCATTCGTGCCCGTGTCACATCCAAATCGGGCATTCGCACATGGAAGAACGCCACGAAGGAAGGCCGTTTGTTCAGCGTCAATCTGCTGGACGAAAGTGTAGGCGGTCGACACCGTGGCCAGCCACCGCAACTGTGTAGGGAGAGATCAAAGCGACTGGCTTCAACGACCAGGTCGATCAGTTTTTCCATCAGCTGGAAGAGGGAAAGGTGTTCTACATCTCGCGAGCCAAGGTCAATGTGGCCAAGGCGCAGTACGCAACCGCCAACAATGACTACGAGCTTACATTCGAGCACAACACCGTTGTTGTTCCTGTAAGTGCGCACCTGTGGCTGCTTCTGTGTCGCCGCGACTCACAAGCGCCCTCGTCGACCAGTGCGAAGACGCAGTGGCTATTCCAAAAATGAGCTTCAAATTCGTCTCACTGGGCGAACTGGGCGATCGAGAGAAGGACAGTACTGTCGGTGCGTAACCGGTAGCTATACGCGTTCGTGCTGACCAATGTCCAGATGTGGTGGGTGTCGCTCACGAGATCTTCCCGACATCCATTATTGTCACCAAGTCCACTGGGAAAGAGGTGCGTCTCTTCTTCCCGACGCATTGCCTTAGTAACGCGATTACAGCTAGTGAAACGGGAAATATTGCTGGTAGACATGGCTGGTTTCTCAGTGCGCACCACGCTATGGGGTTCACAAGCGGAAAACTTCCCTACCACAGGACACCCTGTTGTAGCATGCAAAGGCTCACGCGTCAGCGACTATGGAGGTGAGTGTGTGTGTGTGTGCGTGTGTGTGTGTGCGTGCGTGCGGTATTGTTGCGACAACGCTAACGGATTGCAGGACGAGCGCTCACCGGGCCTTCGCAAATGGTTATCAACCCGGACATTCCGGAGGCATATCAACTGCGTGGCTGGTAAGCGGCTAGAGATAACGGCTTTCTGCCTTTTTACGACAATGCGTACGCGTAGGTATGACTCTGGTGGACATGCGATGCAGTTCAAGAACTACGGCTCTGGCGCTTTTGGTTCAGGCGGAAGCGGTCGTGGAGAGGATGAATGGAAGACACTACAAGAGGTTCGCGACGAGAATGTGGGGCTGTTGAAGGTAGCTTGCCGTGTTTCTGTTCCAGTGTCATGGAAATGTGTAGCCAGAATATTTCACCACCAAGGCCACAATACTCATAGCAAAGAAGGAGTATGTTTCATACCCGGCATGCACGAGCGAAGGTTGCCACAGAAAAGTTGTACAGGAAGGCAACATTTGGCGCTGCGAGAAATGCGATCGCACCTCCGAGTCTCCCGACTACCGGTATGTGCAAGAGAAGCGTGGTCGCTGTGCATGCACATCTGCTTGACACCCTTTTTTAGATACATTTTGTCTCTGCAAGCAAGTGACCACACTGGCCAGGTGTATCTTAACACCTTCAATGAAATTGGCGAGGAGCTGGTGGGCAAGTCAGCAAACGAATTGATGGCGATAAAGGTGCGTGTTTTGGCAGCCGCTGCTGACACTCACCGCGCGGCACCTCGTATGCTACTTGCCACAGAACGAGGATGAAGCGATGTATGAGCAACAGCTTGCGGTTGTCAATTTCCAAACAATGGCGTTTAAGTGTCGCGCTAAATCGGAGACATATAATGTGCGTGCCCCAGTACCTCGGCGCGTGTGCCATCTCCGTTCGCCTTCTCACGCTATGCACTGTAGGAAACGCAACGCGTGCGCTACAACATTATCTCTGCGTCGCCACTTAGTGCGTTGGTGATTGCACAGAAAGCTTTGGCCGATATTCGTCAGTACAACTTGTGATTGCGGACTACTACTGAAAAAATAAATTGCATTCGTGTTGACTTACACAGAAACCTCCCAGAAAGCACGTACACACACACTCACCGCACACACACGCACACCCAGAACTACACACACGACTACTTGCGATGATGTCGAATATTGGCAAGCGGAACATCATCGTCTTCGTCCTCTTCTTTGATCAAAGCGTCGGAGTAGTGCATCTTTTTGCCGCTTGACGGTGATGGAGGTTTGGCAGACAGCACAGGCCGCTGCTCGCGCTCACGCGTTCGCTCTTCAGACCGATCCCGAATGATCTCGCGCGCTTTCTCTCGCTTTTTCGACGGCTTGCCAACCTTTCCTTTCACAGCTGCTGTCTCAGCGTCCACCCGAATGTTTGTTGCCACATTGACTGGGTCTTGCTGGGAAATCAGCGACAAATACCAGAACATCATGTTTGAAATCAAGACCTGCTCGAGAAGGCGTCGCCGAGGATTGGAAAGCTTCATGTGTGACAGTCGGTAGATCGCGCGTTCAACGTGGATCGGGTAGCGGCTGTAATTGGTGTACCGCGGAGGAGACGCAGGATGAAGAGAGCTCAGTGTTGTCGGAGGATTTACTGACCGAACCAAAACATCATTCGTGTCTGCTGCTGCTGCTGCTGCTGCTGCTGACCCACCGCCACGTTCTGCTGTTTTTGATTTGCTTTTAAACAACTGCACAATGACCATCTTCTTTCCGGTATGAGGTGCGTCCGCTTTTTTGTTAGCACCTAAATCCAATTCGCTGTCAGATATGGCTTTTATCGGCTCTTTGGATTTCACCGACAGGCTGGAGTCACCGCCAAAGAACCATGACCACGCAGATGCCTTTTTGCCTTGTGAGGGCGACCGTTTCCTTTGTGTTGCCGTTAATTGTTCCTGGTCTTGTTTCTGATTGTCCTCCAGCTCATTGAGTGTGCTGGTTTTGATCAGCTGGAAGGCTGACTCTTCTGGGGGTGGTGGTGGTGGTGATGGTGGTGGTGACGTGGGCACCGAGCAGTCAGAGCGTATCACGGGTAGACTCTCGTCCTCTGTGGCCGTGTCCTCGTGCATGACAATAGCCGGTAACGGCTCTGGATCTGAGGCATGTGTGTCTGGTGGTAGAGATGGGGAGGCTATTGTCACTTCTGGTGTCGTCATGGAGCCGCCCGCGTCTGTCTTATCGCTCTCCTCCTCCCCTTCCTCTTCCATTTTGATCTGCTCCCGCATGGCTCTTGCTCTGCCTTTCACAGTTGCGTTGGTTTGACTCCGGTTCATTTTGGCTCGAATAGCGCGTTTCAGCGTAGATCGAGTTCGCAACATCATGGCCGCTTCCCCTAGCACAGGCTCGTCCAATCCCTCCGTCAACCCTTAGCCCTGTCAGTCAAGCGGAGCGTGTACAACTAACCTTTGGGAATATTCAGAGTCAGCCTTCGTTTTAGCGCAGCGTTGAGTTGTGTGTTGTTTTCCGCGTAGTCAGCGACGTCGTCAGCCACATCATAAAATCTGGTCTCTACGTCCTCTTTCTTTGCATGAGCACTGTTGGAGCTTCTCGAAGACCTCCGTCGTCGAATCACAGCAGCTTGCGTGGTGGCGTCAGAGCGCTGTGAGCTCGAGAGCCAAGCTTTGAACTCGTGTGGGGCGATGGAGGGATGAAGGTGTGCGGGAACCCACATTAAGCTAGACAAGTCTTCGGGAATGTTGTATTCGGCGCCAATGCTATCGTGATCTTTGTCTGGGGCCTCGCCCGGCTGGTTTTGTCCAGGCTGGTCCATGAAATGCAGAGAGAAGGCGGTGAGAGAAAAGGTCCGACTGCCGTGCAATTCGCCACCCAACACCCGGTGAGGATTCAAAGACAAACGAATGTGCAACGAGAGCGTTTGATGGCAAAAGCTATTTTAGAATGGCGCATTCATTGATTTCAGCAACTCGTGCTTAAACTGTCGACCGCCGCCCGTGCTGTAATCGCCTGCGATATGGCCCGATCCAAACATCCGGTACTTGTAAATCACCAATCCCTCCAACCCAACCGGGCCTCGCGCGTGCGTCTTGTTCGTGCTCACCTACACGCAGGTTAGCCTTGGCATGTCACACACGAGCTACCCCTATCTCAGCACCAAAGCCATAGCGGAATCCATCGGCAAAGCGTGTGCTAGCATTCCAATAGACACCAGCTGCATCCACCGCCGTCATGTAGTACCGTGCATGCTCGCCGTCTTCCGTGACAATGCACTCGGTGTGTTTGCTACCGTGCTGATTGACGTGGCTGACTGCAGCTTCCACATTCGCCACCACTTTGACAGCCATCACCAAATCCAGAAACTCGGTGTCGAAATCCGCAGGCACAGCCGCTTTCACTTGCAATGCATAGTTAGAGCGTGTTGCGCATACTTCCCGAAGTATCTCGAATGCGTTTGCGTCTGCGTGTAGGGTCACACCCGCGTCCATCAATCTTTTCGCGATCTCTGGCAGCAGCCGTTCAGCCGCGTCCGCATGTATAAGCAGTGTTTCCGCTGCGTTGCAAGCAGCTGGATAATTCGTTTTCGCATCCAGCACAATGCGCTGTGCCTTTTCCATGTCAGCGGACGCATCCACAAATACAGAGCACAGGCCGTCCGCATGTCCCAGCACCGGAATTCTGGCGTTGAGGCATTAGTATGCTGGCACACATGTCCACTCCTACCTGGTATTTGCCTGGATGTATCGCACTAGCTGGTTGGAGCCTCGCGGGATGACCAAATCAACATCACGATCCAGCTTCAACAGCGCAGCGACTTCGTCACGAGTAGACACAAGTTGCACTGCATCCACTGGGATCTCCTTCACCGTGGCCAAACCCTCTCGAATAGCATCGATCAACGCTGTGTTCGTTCTTCCCGCCTCTTTGCCGCCCTTCAAAAGCACTGCATTGGAAGATTTGAGTGCGAGTGCAGCCACATTGACAACGACCTCCGGACGTGCTTCAAAGATCACCAGCAGCACTCCGATTGGACACGTCACTCGGTACAGATCTAGACCGTCATCGAGACGTGTTGCCAGTGTCACTTTTCCTAGATCGGGTCGTCTGTGAGCGTGTTGACAGCGGGGTGGACAGTGCGCTACCAGTGGGATCTTCCAGCGCTTCCACGTCCAGCACTCCTTGCACCATCACGTCGAATTTTTCGCCCGACAGATCAAGACGTTTGGCGAGCGTGGCGGACAAGCGGCCGCAGGATACTTCCGCCTCCGCCTCGTCTCGGTCCTGCTGGTTCGCAGCCACGATGGCAGCCTTGCGCTGTCGCAGACTTGCGACGATGGCGTGAAGTGCAGCAGACTTTTGCGCTTTATCGATGGATTGGATCTTCTGGGCAGCTTGCCTAGCATTGGAAGCCGCCTTTTCCGACGCGCCGGTAGTGTGAATCTGCGTGTCCATCACTAGGCGCTGTGCGTTGATGGAAGCGGCAGGCGTCACGCCAGTTGAAACATTTCCCCGCGGTGGACATGAAATTCGGTGCATATTTGATCGATCAGCTGGCTTTGCTTCCAAGCATTTATTCCAAAGAATGTGTTGATTACGGATTGCTCAAACGCATGATCAAGTCAGACTTCCCTGCTGAGAGTGGGGAAGATGCCGTGGACACGACGAACCAGCGCGATAGGCCAGCTGCCAGGCTTCACCGCTCGCTGCAGTCGACCACAACTGCGGTGGTCCATTTTCTGGAGACGCTTGAGGCTCAGATGTCTAGTTCTGCTGATTTTGTGCGCACTGAGCTTGACGCGCTTGAAGGGGGCGGCTCTTGCTTGGGCAGCGTTATGACGCTAGACAAGTTTGTGTTCCTGAATCAAATGGCGCTCCACAAAATCCTCAAGAAGCTGAACCGTCGATCTGGAATGCATCGCCTTGCGGCATGCTTAGAGATCTATGATCAGTGGTGGCGTGCGGCCTACGACCAGCCTCGTTTGGCACGGCTTCGACAACAAGCGTTGGAGACTGTCGCACAGTCTGTCAACGCTGCTCCCAGTGCAAGTGTGCAAGTCGAGGACTCTAACATTTATACACCCTCGATCTCCGCCGACACGGAGTCCACGGTACCGGTGCCAATGCCGCCGCAGATCCTCGTTGCGCTCACCGGCTCCGAAGGCACTGATATCCCCAAAGCGCTGCTGGACTGCGTGGCGCAGCATCGTCTCAGCATTCTCGACTTTGCGTTTACTCGCGTACAGCACCAAGTGACCTTTGCGGTATTGATACAGTGTGTGAGCGGGTTTCCCAGTGGTGTTGGTGGTGGCGGTGGCGGTGGCGGTGGCAGAGAAGTAACGCCAGCATTCTTCAACGATCTGCGAGCAGCTGCCGTGCATTGGCGCGGCCAGTTGACGTTTGAGTCGCGTGCAGAACGCATGAACCTACCAAGCCATGTGGAGACACCTATAGGGCTGCGTCGCCGCCTATCCACCGGTGTGCACAGCCTCGAGGACGCGCCGTATTGCAACCGCGTCAAGTACGCGGCCACACTACTACACTGTCATCGCGGGCTGGACGCTGTGCTACTCTCTTCGTGGAATGCGCTGCTTCTTGAGCACCGTATTTCCATTGAAAAGATGACGCGGCTGGATGACAACTCGGCGCTTGCTTCCGATGTGCTGCAGCAGCAACTGGTGTCGATCGATTACCGGCTGAGTGTGCCGCGGGATGTGGACATAGAGGTGCTGCGACACAGTATGTTTCGGTTTGGCCGCAACGCAGGTGCGGATATTGCGCTACAGCCTGCCAACGTATTTCGACGACACAAGCGGCTGCTGGTGTTCGATATGGACTCCACACTGATTCAGCAGGAGGTGATTGACGAGCTGGCTCGCGAAGTGGGTGTGATAGGCAAAGTGGCAGTAAGTGGTGCTCGTGTGACTCTGACATGTTGACGCACCACGCTTGGGTAGGTGATCACGGAAGCCGCGATGAACGGGGAAATCGATTTCAAGGAGTCGCTGCGGCGTCGTGTGCTATTGCTGCAGAATGCGCCGGTAGCTGTGATGGAAACGGTCAGAGATCGACTGACCTTCACACCGGGAGCACGGCTGCTCTGTCGTGCGCTGAAGCGCATTGGCTTCAAGCTTGCGGTCATTTCCGGTGGATTTATGCCGATGGTGGTGCATGTGAGAAACGAGCTTGGTTTGGACTATGCGTTCGCCAACCAGGTATCGGTCCAAACGCAATCTGTGCTTTATTCACACGGTTTCCACAGTTGAAGCTGACGGCAGACGGGCAAAAATTGTCAGGCGAGACGACAGGCCCGGTGGTTGACGCGCAACGGAAGGCTGAGCTTCTTGAGGTGATCGCGCAGGCCGAGTGCGTGTCTCTTGACCAAGTCATCGCTATTGGAGATGGTGCTAATGACCTGCCGATGCTGGGTACCGCGGGACTTGGAATAGCGTTCAATGCCAAGCCAAAGGTCCAGGAAAAGGTGGGTAGACAGCGGGAATGGACCGCGCGTCTCATCACCATTCCGTAGGCACACACGCGCATCAACCAGAAAAGCTTGCTGAACGTACTATACCTGCTGGGCTACTCTGACACAGAGGTTCGCGAGCTGATCGACGAGTAATGGCAGACGTACACGCCATCTTTGCCCTGAGAAGCTAGATGCATCCACTTTCGCCTCTGCTGGATGATGGCGACTAGCGAGAGGTCGGAGGTCGGAGCTCAGAGGTCAGAGGCCGGAGCAGATGGGCCAAAATAGCATGTTTCTACCGTCCACCGGTTGTAGGCACAAACTGTACGAACATAAAGCACATGCGTGTTATGCACAGATTGCTCACTCTACATCCACTGTTGGCTGATGTGGACAATAATCGATGCTGATAGTGGATACTGGAGATGCTCTACAATCGCGTTTGCGACAACCCATCACCCGCAGCATTCCGTACATTTGCTCTCCACCACGGATACGCGTTATCCCACGCGTGGCTGCAGTGGATGGTGGTCGTTTTCCGTGTTGCGTGTTGCTTTATTGTCTGACCTGCATCCAACCGTGGGCGACTATGTAAGTGCCACGTGTGCGTGTGCTGGAAAGCGTCTCTCTCCTTCTCCTTCTCCTTCTGCCACATGGTGTGCGTGCTGCCGCTGTTGCCAGTGCTTGCTTTGCTGCTCACACCAACACCGCTCTGCGTTTCCGCTGTTGGCTACGTCTCGCCCTCCGTCTCCCTCATCAGCGAACGAAAGTACGTGATTGACTCGTGCGAGCTGTACCGCAACTACCCTCCCCGCTTTTATGACCCCAAAAAACAAGTTGTATGGAATGCAGTGCGCCAGCTGATGCCAACCGGCTGTCGTCAAGCCCTCGACAACGCCGTGGCCCATACTCCTCCAAAGGACCTCCACTACGAACAGCCAGGGCGTGTCTATCCCCTAGCCAGCCACCCCGTCTCTATCATCCGCATCGCTCCTGCTGTTATTCCTGCTTCTGGTATTCAGTCAGCTTTTGGCATACGACTAGCTTTTGGCCTTGACGGCGGACAGGCTACTGACGCATTTGTGCGCATCACCAGCGACCTCATGCCTATTCGTTTCCCTGCATCCCGCGCCTCCACCAGTCTGCTGGTCAACTTTGCCGATCCCCTCCTGTTCCACTTCTACGGTGGCTCTCTGTTTGCCCAGGACGAGATCATGGTCATGCAGGCGCCTATGCTTGCTTGCATCCTGGAGTTCTTGCGCAAGCAGTGGGGTACTGCCCCGGAACTTGAACCCCGCACAAAGATGTACTTTGATCCCACGACACCTGGCGATCACCCCGAGATCCCCACACCGTTTCTGATCCTGGGTGCGGAGCAACTCCTGGCTATCGACACCCGTGATCTGTATGGCGAGCACTTTGAACAAGCCTCTCTGAATACTTTTGCCAACAGCACCATTCTGCTCAACGGTGGGCATGGCGTATCAACTCCGTCATATAGAGCAGCACCCGTGGCATCTGTGACTTCTGTGACCCCAGCGACGCCTATCGCCCCAACGACATCTGTGGCACCAAAGCGACGTGGCATCAGAAATAGATTACGACACATCCTGACAGCATTCAAGAAGAAACTGCAGAGGATAAGGAAGAAAAAGCCACGAACACAGCCAAAGCAACAGCCAAAGCAGCAGTCGAAACCGCGAACACAACCACAAACACCGCCACAAACACAAACACCACCACAGCCACAAACACAAAGTGATCCGTTGTCCAATATCATCAACGTGCTGGCCATCGCTGCTACCTCCGGAGGGGCTAAAGGCAAAGTGGTCACACGGAAGGAAATCAACTTTATGTATCACACAGCCTATACTGGATTTAAGAGCGCAGCCCAGCACGGTATCACCGACATCCACACCGGTAACTGGGGTGCGGGTGCGTTTGGCTTCAGTCTGGAGGTCAGTGCGATGGTCCAGATGCTGGCCTTCTACAATGTGCGCGCTCACTATGCATCATCGCAAACGCTTGTTCTACACGCGCATGCGGCTTCCAGTGCCCAGGCCGATCAGTGGCAATGGGCAAAAACGAAGTTGCATGAGATCATGAAAAAACAACCTAGCGCAAGTGGTCTCATTTATGTGAACCGTGTACTCGCAGACATACGCAACTTGGGCTTGCAATGGATAGGCGGCAATGGCACGTAGTTAACGATAGAAGAGGGCGGCTGTTAGATATACAAGCATATGTTGCATCAAGTGTTCTCACTATGCTGTCCAGTCACCTTGTCTGTGAGCAAGGATCGGGCGGTTGCTGTCCACTGCCTCCTTGTCGCCACATGCATCATTTCCACTACAACAGATTGTCCATTGTTTTCGCATCGCCACGGATGTCACCACATGTCGGTTGCTAAACCGTTTTATCTCTTTCAACGGATGCAACAACGCTGCACGCACCACAAGCTGCTGCAAACCAGCATGTTTTGCCGCAACACATCGCCACAATAAGCAACGCAACAGATGCAATGTTGCTGTGTGATTGGACAGAGCGGCGCCAATTGCAGTGATGGTTCTGTAAAAGGAATGCGTTGGTCTCGCTCTCCACTTCGCTCTCCACTGCCACTCTCCACCACCGCTGCGATGCTGCTGCTCCGCACCGTCGCTATTTCTGTTGCCGTGCTCTGGCTAGCACCGCAACACTTCTTCCCTGCTCTTGCCTCGCCACACGGGGGAAACACTGCCGCCCCTGCATCCCAGCCCAACCCACTTGCCGCTTATCCACGCTTCGCTCGTACTGTGCACACAGTCGACACCCCGGCTGAAGACTCCCTGGAAAATGCACACGCTACGCAAGCGGTGATAGTGGAGGAGCTCCCCCGTTCCTCCCAGAAGGCCGTGCTCTACGAAGCACTGCTGGGTGTGGAAAGAGTTGTTGCCAAGGCACTGGAAGACTGCACGTCCCCGACACCTGCGCAGAGCAATGATGCACCAAACAATAGGCAGACACTGGTGCAGAGCGTGTTGGAAGAGCTGCGTGCTCTGTTGGCTAGGCTGGCACCGATGCTGACTGCGCATACAGACGAGCCGTTGTCTCAATGGAAAGCGTATCTGAATACGAAGATTGAAACCTTAGCTGACCCTACGGTCAATTCAGTCGACATATTGCAGGAAATGGCTGATGGTATGCGCATTATGCTGCTACAAATGCGTGCTCCGTTGTTCCATCAGTATGGACTGGAGTCATGGTGTGCAACAGTAGGTGCTTGTCTTCTCTCCATCCCCTTACATACCTGCTGCTAGTACACCGTCAACCACATAGTATGCGTCGCTCTCCCCGATTGTGTGCTAATGTTACACGCATGCTCGTCTTAGCTGGGCAAAGAAGTACTTCAATGGACAAACATGCAAGACGCGAAACAGCGTGTGCAAGGTCATCGATGGGGAGATGGTGCAGCTCCGTCAGTGTATGTGCGTGTGTTGCGAAACCACAACATGGATGCGGCTGAAGTTCGTCCTGATGATCGTAGGCGCACACCACACGCGTAGTTCCACTCACTCTGTGTACCATGTAGTGCTTGATCAGCTGACACCTGATGTGATGGGGCTAGCGATTCGCGTTTTTATGCATGTGTTTGCCATTGTGCCTGGTCCGCTCGAACAGTCCACAGAATCTGCGCGATATGCACTTCCGCAAGACGGCGAGAGATATTGGTGGGACGTCAATTCCAAACTTGATGAGCCCAAGTTCATCGGTACAGACGCAGGGGTGCGTGTATGTCTTATGTCTGCCGCCCTATTCACGCCTACAGCTTTATGCCTATCTGCATCATTACATCAGTCCTCTTGGTGCTGATGTGGAAGTCGAGAGTATCACTATTGTGAAGCCTAAACCCAAAGCTGTTGTCGAACGCAGACGTGCTGCTTCCCTCTCTGTGGTGGGATCGACAGATGAATATGCATGGCCTGTTGTGTGGCCACCCACCGGTGACAGTGGGCGCAACGGCGCTGCGTCAACGAAGTCATTGTCACATTCTACTGTCTGGAGCACGGAGGATGTGGCGACGTCGGAGTTCGACGACAAGATTGTGTCGAGCATCCAGGATGGACGGCTGTTCATTCGGCAGTGTGTGCTGTTCATGCGGACAGTGCACAGGCTGTACTTCCCACAAGAAGGGCTGTTCACGCACAGATTGAATTCACAAGCGAGAGAGTATGTCCATCGGCATGCACAACCGCCGTCTGGCTGACAGCTGTCTGCAGGAAAGAAGTGCCCAGGGAGATGAAGAAGACGGACACGTGGAAGGCACTCGACCTGATCACGAAGAACGCAGAAGCATTCGTGCAGAAGTACCACTCGCGGATGGACATGCTGCCTGCACTGCTCAGCGGACAGCCTGCCAGCTCGCGCTACCCCTTCTTCCAGCAGATGGTGGACGACATGCTCTGGACGGCCCATGTCAAAGACAATGTAGACGAAGATAAAAGCATCATTGTCAAGGACGTATTGTTTGGCATGTACTACGGCATGAATGCGTTCTTAGTTGCTGAGCAAGTGCCGGTGGATCCACGACTGAGTGATTTGGAGGTATGTACATGCGAGTGGTGGTTGGTGTCGTACACACATACTCACACCCATACTCACATATACAACCAGAACAGCGCACTACTCTTGGTATGTCTCCGTGGGTATGGGTGTGTGTGGATGGGTGGGTGCAATGTGTTATAACGCGATGTGGACCATGCAGTTCGGCGAGGGATCGCCACTGATTGCGCCACTGATCACGGAGCTGACTACAAGCAAGGAGAAAAGGGTATCGCCACTACAATGCTTTCCTCTGCTCATCATGTCCGCAGTTTAGGTTTGCGAGGGACAAGGTGGATCGACTGATGAACCCAACATTTGGGCCCCGATATACAGCGTCACTCTTTCGTTTGGGTGCGCTTGCATGTGCATACGTACATTTACTAACAGTGGTGCTGGACCAACGAAGCAGATAGAAAATGGAGCAGAAATGACGTTGGAGTCATCTTGGTGCTGGATTCATTCACATCTGGCCAGAACTCCTGTATCACGGTGTATCGACGCGTGCCCAATGTATTCTCGCTGGGAGACACACAACAGGATCCACGAGGTGTGTTCTTCACTATCCGCGAAAAGAAGGCCGTTGTCGCGGACATGGTGAGTGTACACGGGAGTGCATCTGCTGATTGTGTTTGCAGGAGCAAGTTGAATCTCATGATATGTACCACAGAGGCTTTGTGATCACTGCGAAGTAGTCGAATGCGCAGCAATAGTGTAAGAAAGAATCTAAAGTGTAGCGTTTCTGCGACGGATAACGGATGCTGTTGTGGCAATGGCATCTATTATGAAGCACTTTCTGATAATAGCAACCAATAGCTGTTGCGCGTTGCTGTGGAGCGCTAGCATAGGCGCTGAGTATTCAGCCACACATACAACAGACACCACCGCTCACAGCAACCTCCCTTTGGCATTGTTCTGCACCTTTTGGTGGAAGAGCGAACAGCTCTCACCTCCACTTAGTGCAGACATCGCACCACAACACCACAACAGCAACAATAAACCATCCACCAACAACACAACCAAACAACAGCATCATGGACCAAAATCCTGTACTTCTCTGTACCCCATCTCATGTGTTTAGCAGCGCCAAAATGCGTAGTTAGCGATGTCGCGGAAGGAAAGGCAGCGCGCTGTTTCCGTTCGCTTTCCCATGACTTCCACAATGGATACAGAACGCGCTCACGCTGAGCAGATGGACGCGTTGGATCCACTACGCGAGCTCCGCAGTCGCTTTCACATTCCAGTCTCTGAAGCTGGAGAGCCGCAGACGTATCTAACGGGCAATTCCTTGGGGCTGATGCCCGTGGGCACCGGCGCGCTCGTGGCAGAGGAGCTTGCCGTGTGGAGAACACGGTGCGTTCCTCTTCGGCGGTATCCGTGTGTCACTTCTAGCAAAGTGGCGTAGAGGGACACTTTGATCATCCGCACGGTCGGAACTGGGCAGATCTGAATATGCAGCTGGTGCCGTCGCTCGCCGCACTTCTTGGTATGCAACCGCAATCATAAACGCTTTTGCAGCATACTTGCTGATACAGACAGGAGCGACAAAGGAGTCCGAAGTGGCGGTGATGGGCACACTGACACTCAATCTGCATCTTTTATTGTGCGCGTTTTATCGACCCACGTCGGACCGATATCAGATTCTGATTGAAGAGAACGCATTTCCGTCTGATCGCGTAATACATGAAACACCCGTGCTTCTTCGTGGACGGAGGATGATGGTATCGTAGTATGCGGTGGAAAGTCAGCTACGCAACCACGGACTAGATCCTAGCGAGGCACTGGTGACGCTTCCCGTCGACTCAAACACTGGCCTTCTTTGCACCGACACGCTGCGTGCACTGATTGCTGCGCACAGCGCCACTTTGGCGCTGGTATGGCTGCCAGGAGTGCAGTATCAGACGGGACAACTGCTGGACATTGCCACCATCACCCGTTATGCGCACAATGCGGGTGCACTCGCAGGATGGGACCTGGCGCACGCACTGGGAAATGTGGAGCTCAGTCTCAGTGCGTGGGGCGTGGATTTTGCTGTGTGGTGTGGGTACAAGTATCTCAACGCGGGTCCTGGTGGGATTGGTGGGATTTTCGTGCATGAAGCTGCACCGATTCCACCAGGAAAGCTGGAGGGATGGTGGGGCCACGCACCGGAAACCAGATTTCACATGCCGAAGGGTAGGCGTGTGTGTGGTTGATGCTGCTGCAGCTGCATAACATGGCCCATCTAGTGTTCGATGGAATGCCAGGTGCATGGGGCTTCCAACAATCCAATCCGTCTGCGCTCAATCTCGCCTGTCTGCTCGGCTCTGTCACGGAGTTTGAGCGCGCAGGGGGCATGCCCTCCCTCGTGCAGAAGTCCAAGCAGTTGACCGGCTATTTCCGGGCGCTGATAGAGCGCGAACTAGCGGGGAAAGTCCAGGTGGTGACGCCGCTTGAATGGTGCGGCTGTCAGTTGTCGTTGTTGTTGCCAGGACGCGATGTGTCCAGCGTGAAGCAGCAACTGTACACGGAAACAAATGTTGTGTGCGATGGACGTGATCCGTATCTACGGCTGTCTCCCGTTCCGTTGTACAATAGCTTTGTGGATGTGTGGCGGGCGGTGCAGGCGTTGAAACAGATCTTGCAATAAAGCCTGATGGTAGGCTATAGCGTGGTCGAGCCACACACTTCCATCTTCCTGAGCGCGTATGAGGGGCACGCGCAGTCCTTTGACCTTCTTAGCGCTCACCCCAGCGCGCGATGGAACCGCCTTCCAAGCTGCTGTCCAATGCTGAAGTGCATCTTCACTTGAATGCTATTATACCAAGCACGGTTGGGACGGAAGAAGAGATGGCCGCGGGAGGGACGAGCGAGGTGTCTACGCGCACCATCCAATACGAAGCAAGTGGTCGTGTCTTCGACGCGCTTGCTAAGATTGCTGACGCGCTGTATTATACAGGTGAAGCGATATTTGAAAGAAATCGGAGGTGTAGGCGCGAGCCTTTCGCCAGCGCAGCTGGCCACACTTGTTCGCGCGGTGCATGGCTACGGGTTGACGAAAGGCGAGAAGCTGCAGATTGTCAATCACACACCAAGACACTTGCTGGAGCTGAATCTTGTAGGTGCGAGGATGGGGTGGAGTGGAGGGTGGCTGATGTGGGTGCAGTGTGTAGAGGAAGGTGTGGAGCGGTATGGAATGGAGGGATTGCAGCAGCTTGTGGATAGCATCCACGGTGCGGTGGCACAACAAACCCAATGAGACAGATGTGCTGAAGGTAACGGAAGCGTTGGAAATGCCGTTTTGTTTGCAAATAGTGCTGTTGCTGCTGCTATGACCGCTGTTCTTATTGCATTTAGCGTACTGTTGCACTTGCTGCACTTCAATGTACACCTGCTGCACTTAAACGCACACTTTTCACACTTGAAAGCACACTTTCCACACTTCAACACATGTCTTATTGGCGAGTGCGTGTTGCGCTTGTTTTGGTGGCGTTGGCTTTGCTCAAAATGACGCGGCTGTCCCTTCCCGCAAGAAACTTTTCATCGGCACTTGCCCGCACCGCCGCGCTTCGCCAAAATGACCACTAAAAAGGGAAGAAAAAACAACAAAAAACGTCCCCACCGTCCGCTGCAGCCTTCGCTTTCCGCCGACGACACCGCCGGGGAAGCGCCGGCCACCGCCGCCATCTCGAAAACGGTAGCGCACATGCCCGCGATCTCGCTCATCGCCCTGTGCCGTAGGTGTCCACCAACGAGAGCGACACGGACATGCTGTTGTCGCCTCCGTATTCGTTGGACGACGACGATGAGCACAGCAGCATGCAGTCTGTCGACGCAGAACCGGCCGTCATTCCAATACCCGAGGAAGAAACGTCGTTCTGGCAAGAACTGCAGATGGCTGCTCACGTCCAGACACTCTTGGCCGCGTCACAGCCAGAAGAGGCTCATGACACACAGTTGCCCACGCTGCAACAGTCCCCCGTGGCCGACGATGACACCCACGCTGTGTCACTGTTGCAAGAAGGGTCAAACAGTGTGCAACATCCGCCGCCAGTGTCCGCGGATGGCGTGGACGATGCATTTGTTATGCTGCAGTCTTCTCAGTCGATGGGTGACGCAGAGCACTTGACCCACATGCCGGCTGAGTCTGTTGTGGAAGTGGAGCACATGCCTACCATAGCAACACCTCCCTTTTATGACTCCGACTCGAATGACGAACACAAGCAGCCTTCTTACATCTTCTCTTCCATGTCTGACGAAGCCGACTTGTATGCTTCTCTGTGCGTAGCATCTGCTCACCCACACCTCCCTTTTAGCAACGAGATGGAGACAAGCGCTGTGCAGGAGATCGAGCCGCATGTTGAAATGCCGCTCACTCCATCCACTCCATCCGTGCCTTCCTTCCTTGTGCCGGATGCATCCTTCGACTGTGTCAAACCACTCGTTAACACACCTGACACACCTCCCGCACCCGAAATCTCGTTTATCGACACTGCTGTCGCACCACCAGTCGAAGTGGTGGACATGTCGGTCGATCCGGTTGTAGAGATGGAAGCCATTTCCGCTATGACGACACCTCTTTTCTCTGACTCCGAATCTGTTGAAGAACACAAGCGTTCGACATCCATTTTCTCGTCCACTTCCGATGAGATTGATCTGTACGTGCTCCCGCTTATGCCGTATGGCAAATGCTCACCACATGTCCTTTAGCAAAGAGAAAGAAATCAGCATGGCACAGGAGACCGAACCGCTCATCGAGATGCTATCCGTTTCGCCTGTCTTACCCGTAGCGTTCGATTGTGTCGAGCCATCCGCTGAAATGCTGCCTGCCTCGTGTGTTTCGTCCTCGCCCGTGCTAGGCCTGTTGGCCGATGATGTTGATCCGTTGGCTATGACGCTCGACACATTCTCCACATCCGAGCTTCCACATATCGACACCGTTACCGTGTGGACTGCCGGGGACAGTATCAACCATGCCACCGTCAAATTGTTGGCCGAAGCGATAGGTCGCAGTCTTCGTGGCGGAAATCCGAAGTTCAGTCCTTCCAGCACGAAACGCGCAACCGAGACGACACTACGGTCCCAGTGTTTTGTCCATATCCCGGATGCGGCTGGTGCCACGCTCGTCGTCGAAGCATCGCATATGCCACGTGTTGAGTTTCAAAAAATACCCTCACACGTACTGCACAGCACAAAGCATCCTCACGACTCCGACAAGGCGCTTCCTGACATGTGTGCATACGGTATCACCGATGCGGATGCCTTGGATATCACTGCTGCCAAAACCATTTCCGACGTCTGTGCCCTTCTTCCTGTGTTCCACACCGACGATTCAGAAGTGCATAGGCAAGTGCACGCTTTGTTCCACACACACAACATCACCAACGTCATTCCGTGGTCCTGCACCTCCTCACCCGTCACCGTCTTTCCTCATCTTTCGTCTGAGCATCTTTATTCCATTTTGCAGCACAATCGACACGACACGCTGGCGCGCGAGAAGCAGCACGGCGTCCGTGCTGTCAGCCGTTGGCGGAAGCTGCTCAAACTCGTTCGCTGGCTGCTATTGCTGTGCGTTCTCGTGTTCTTTTTCGTTCCCGTTGAAAAATGGATGGATCCTCACACGAATCCCTTGATGAATGGTAGAATGCAGCATTTGGCAAAGGACTACATGGTCGACATCAAGGACCGTGTGTGGCGGATGAACGAGCATCCGAGTGAGGCCAAACCGGTCGCTCCTCGGATGATAGGTCCTATGCCGCGGCCACAGAACCACAACGCAAACACCAAAACCTTGACGTTGCCAGCTCAGGAAAAGCAGCAGCAGCAGCAGCAGCAAGAGAAGAAGCGAACACCACACTCAGACAGGAAAAGGGCCGAAGACTCAAAAGCACAGCCGAACATTCTGCATGACACTTGGAGATGGCTTGTGCATGCGCACAACATGAGTGAAGAGGCTCCTTCCGCGCTGGTCAACATTCTCGGACACGCCTACTCGTCCACGGTACAGGCAGCTAGTTCCGTTTTTGAGCGCATCAGCTCCATCTATGCTTTTAATGGTGGCGTGCAGGCTGCATCGTCGTCCCCCGACCCGCCGCGGCGTGAATTCCACGCAAATGTAATTGCTTGGCTGTTGGAGCTTCCTACCGTGCTGGTGGAAACGGTGCTGTCTCCACTCGTATCTTTCCACGACAATCGCGAAAACGACAAGGACGTGGATGTGGGATGGCTGTCGGCGTGCCAAATGTTCCTTTCTGAATCGATTCTCAACGTGTATGCTACCGTGTTCAGACACCCGGAATGGCACAGTGATGCAATTCACGCACGCCTTCGTCGTACCGGTGGCCATCGTTCACAGTCTGATCTGCGCGGTTGGTTCGCTAGTGCGCCGCAGCAAGTGCAGCAGGAGATCGACCGTGTGTTCGACATGGGTCGTGAGATGTTCGGTTCACCATACTTGTCCTTTACCACGCTGTTTGCATGGGCACGAGACCATATGGGCAAGTTTCTGATCCAGATGTTGCGAATGTGGTCATCACGCACGGCCTGGGTAGTCGAGCAGCTTTTCGCTCAAGCGCGGTAGTGCTCCTGCACGGAAGCGACGAGAGCAGGCAAAGCGAGAACATATGTCGACATTGGAGGCAGTGGGTAGACAAGGCACGGACAACGTGTGTGGTTTGGATTTGTTATTATGCGGGACGGGTGTAGGAGACAGTGAATGTGCAGCATCGTATGGTCTGTTCATTGCACTCCCTTTCTTTTGGAAAAATAGTTTATTTGAACGAGAGCGAGTGTGTGTGTTATTTTAGGGGATGGATGCAGGAGATGTATGGGACGCGTGGTAGTACTGGACCACAGCCCATTTACCGTTCACACGCCACTCGTCGTCTTGGCGATCCAGGGCCAGACACTTTTTGGGCGGCACGCCTAGAACGATGTCGCTTTTGCAGGTGCGCAGTGCGAGCAGCGCGGTGGTGTCCGACCACCACCAGGGACGGATGGCGTCGGCGAAAGAGGCTTCTGGAGGCCATTCGGCATCGTAAACCAGTTTACGATAGTTGAGATCGCCTTTGAAGATGACGAGCGCAGACTGAGAGAGCATGTCGACGAGCTGAGGGGTAGCAGCGGTGGGCAGATGATGGTAGGCATGATAGGTGGTCCAGACGGGATCGGCATGGACAACAAATTGGCCGCTGTCCAGGTATTTTTGCCAGGTGCAGGCCAAACGACGCAGAGCGGGAGAGGGAGGGGAGGGAAAGAAGGAGGTGTCGTCGTGTTGGCAGACGCGGACGAAAGAGGTAAAGTCGTTTGGCGTGACATCGGATACGTACCAAGGGAAGCGCTTTGCATGGAAGCGTACGCGTGTGGCACGACCTGTTTGTAGGAGCCAGTCGGCGAGCAAAAGGTCGCTGAACAGTTCCAGGCCATCGTTGTCGAGGACAATGTCTATGGTGGCGTGGTGCAGATCACGGATACAGTGTGTCCAGGCAGTGGCACGGTCATCGACCACCAGCGCCTCTGCGGTCGAAGGGATGGTGTGGTGATGCGTGTTTTGCGGATCGATATGCAGAGCCAAATCACCACGGTTGCCCCACACAGCAATGTCGACAATGCGCTCCCAAGGCATGTCTTTGGTGAACTCGTCGGCCATGGACTGGAGTGTGGTCTGTGTCGCACGTAGTGCGTCGTGTTTGCGCGACTGGTAGGGATCGAAGGTGTTGAGAGGGGGAGCGGCACGAGCAATGATATTGTGCACGCGTCTGAATAAATAGCATTCCACCAGCAGCCATGGATGGTCGAACCAGCGCAGCTCGATGTTTTGGGCAGCAGCAGTGGCAAACAGCTGCTGCCAAGTGTCGTTGTCAGGCTCACCGTCGTCCACCAGCGGCCTATCCTCCTGTTAGCCAGCCAGCGCGTAGTGGGATGACGGCTACGTTAACACGCGGTTGTGTTGTAGCTCGTGGCGCAGGATGGACAGCTCGGAGATGCAGGCTTTGCTGGCGTCGGCGTGATCGGCATACAGGTGGGCGTGTTCGGCAAAAGCAGAAACACAGTTGGCGAGGATGTGGGGCAGGCGATGGGCGAGGGTGCGGAAGGGGAAGGTGTTCGGCTGGCGTCCGCCCTTGAGCGGAGGATGCGGCGGCTGGAGAGCAGAAGGCGTGTGGGCCATGGAAGAGCGGCGGGTGGTGGTGGTGTGGCGGCGGTGCGGTGGTGTGGGAGCGGATGTGTTGCTGTTTATTTCGCCTGTGGCGGTGTTGGTTTATTCGGTTTAGCCTTGTCGGTTGTGTCACCTGCTGTCCACTCGTCTACGATGCATATGCACACATTTATGCTTTGCTCCAACACCCATTCCTTTCCTTAAGCATAATAATTTTGATGGAAGCACATGCCATGGAACAACGCCTCTTACTGTTGTCTTTCTGCCTCTCTTCTCGCCTGCTCCTGATGACGATCAGCCATCAGTCTGTTATTCAAGCTTATGTATAGCGCTGGCGTGGGAGGGTCTTCTTCAATAGAGGGGAGGTTCGCGAAGTAACCCCCACTTCCCACAACCCCATCGTATGCTGCGTCCAATCCTCTGTGCCGTACCGAAAAGCTCGGACTCGGAGGAACGCCATACACGTCGTATATTCCATGTCGGATCACGCTGACAAGCTCAGACGCCCACTTGCCAACCGTTGCGTGTGATCTGATGTGGGTTCTGATAGCCTGCTGCGTGATAAACGGGTGATACTTCAGCATTGGATCGATTCCGAGCACTGTAACGAAGCACCCAAGAACATCGCTTCTTTCATCAAAACTGGAGGTACTACGCAAAAACGCCTCTGCAACCAATCTGTAGGCCCCAAGCATAGAGCCAACCATGGATGATGTCAAGGGCCTTGTGCTCTGCATAAGTTGGGTATGCGCTTCCAACACTTCCACAACACCGATAAGTACTTCGGTACGCTCCTCCTCGCTGAGCCAGCTGTCTGCCATGAAGTAGAGGTCGACTGCCCATGACATGATCATCTTGCGGTAAGGGGAGATGGTCGTGCACCCTTGCTGTAGAATACGCTCGTTCAACGCAAGGAAGCTCTTGACGAAAACAGCTTTGTCTTTTCTGCTTTCTCCCAGCAATTTGGTAGCGGCGAGACGCAAAGCGGTTATACTGGATACAGAAACGTCAACAGTGGGGTTCTCTGTAGCATAGCCACTGGACTGAGTGCGAATTGGGTGGCTTTGAGGGGTGCGGGGGGAGGTGCGGCGTAAGCCGTGTGGGTTTGGTACATTTTTGCCGTAGCTCGTGGGGGTGGGGGAAGGAGCTGGAAGGGCTAATGGTGTGACAGAGGTGGCAGAGGTGGCAGAGGTGGTGGATTCTGATGCAGGAGAGTGCTCATCCTGTAGGATCCAATGCCGAGCACTTTCCAGCTGCTGGCTTTGTTCTGAGTCGCTTGCTGTCGGGGGAAGGCGTAGCACTTTGAGTGTTCCACTTCTGATCACAGCGATGCATTCAGCAGTCCATCCTCCGACAGAGACATCAAGTTTGTTTTGGTGGGTCACAATCTCATGCGAGATGAACTGGTGATGTTTGAGTGCCGGGTCTGTTGCCAACAATGCGACAAAATTCTTCAAGACCTTCTCTATATCACGCACTTGGGCATTGCTGCCGGAAAGCGCATTCAGGATCGCAGTGTAGGTCTGGAGCATGTCGACCACCGTGAAGGCTGTCAGTGGGGTCGCATCATGATGGTGATGGATACTCTTTTTCAGCAAGTCAAGAGCGCCAACGATAGCAAAGGAACGCCGAGTGTTGGGAAGTTTCGGGGTGGACACATAATGGACCGTGTGCACCCAGTCTAGGATCCACTGGAGACGGACCCAAGCATGACCAGGCAAGCCTTCTCTGACAACGGAGCGGAGCTTATCGAACTTTGCGCCGAAGGTAGGGCCGGTTCTTGGATCAGCTTCTCCTATCAGCTCCTCGATACAGAGATCTATTTCATCTACTTTGTGTTGACCCAACGGAGGAGCAGTCGAAAAAGGGGCTGCAGAGACGTGCGCAGTGGAAGGGTTGGTGGTGGAGGGCGGTGTTGTGCTCGGTCCACGAGGAGCAGGATAGGGATTGTAGCGGTGCACGGCAGAAGCATGCGGGGCCAAGGCCAAAGCGGCAGCAAGCAAGGTGAGGACGGCGTGGGTGTGCATGGGCGTGAGGCGTGAGGCGCGAAGGAGGCGCGAAGGAGGCGCGAAGGGGGCGCAAAGGAGGCGGTGTTTAGGTGGAAGGAGGGAAAAAGAACAGAACAGCAACAAACGGCTATTTTTGCAGCACGACACACGTGGCATTTGATCAGCAGGCGAGGTGAAGCTTGTTTTGCGGCAACAGCGACAGACCGCCCTTCCCCGCCGCCACCACACAGCGATGTTTTATTAGAGTTTGATTAGTGGTCAACAGACGTGTGTCTATTTCTAATCAGCATGCATACACGCTGTTGCTGCTCGGTGTGGCATTGCAGCCGCCGGCAGACAGCAAAGGCTGTTGATGTGCGTGTGTGTGTGCGTGTGTATGTGCAAAAGCTGTTGCCACAGCATAACACACACACACTTGCTACGTTTGGCACAGTGCTTTATCGCTTTTTCTGACAAGGATTGGCACAAACCAAACCAGGATATGTGCAAAACACTTGAACTTGCTTTGTTTGCAACTATCTGTGCACGTCACGTATGTATGTTGATCCCTGTTTGCAGTACGTCTTTTATGTTGCCTTGACGGTAGTCTGAGATGGGTGTAAGCCGGTGTTCAGCGGATGCACTCTTGAGCCATGTGCCCATCAACACGCTTAGCCTAGCGACTCAGAAGAGCGTCGGTTGTTCGCCGTGCGTATGCAAGCAATGTTCCATTCACATTGACCAGCGTGGCCATCAAATACCTCGGCCACCTCGACCACCTCAACCACGCAGCAATAATGGCGCCCCATGCTCGGTGCAAGACAGCCATGCGGATATGGATGCTGTATTGGAAATGCACGAACGCAGATGCACTCCAAGGAAATACATATCCGGGCGATACATACTGCCGCTCGCATCCGTTTATTTGTCGTTCCAGCGCTCCTTCGGTGTCGGCTCAAAGGTAGGCAGTTCTCCGCGCTCCTCCATCCTTCTCCGTGCCTCAACGTACGCCCAGCTGCTGAGTCTAGTCGTGGGACAATAGTGCATGCGTGAATACACAAGTGCGTGGCACACTCCTCTCCCCCCTCCCTCATACCTTGTGTCCGGCTTGAAGTACAGTCCAACG
>QZWT01000164.1:0-26200 GCA_004114315.1 Cochlonema odontosperma | reverse complement strand
ATGGCCGAGTCGCACGACTATAATCGGCGTCAGACCCTATTTCGAAGTAAGCCCTCTTCACTTCTCTGCTGCGATCGACAGACCAGCAGTGTGTGCGTGACAGGGGGGCGGAGCGGGGAGGAGCGTACAGGTGACGAGCAGCCTGGCGGGCGGGATGCTTCGCTCAGTCGTCGCTGAAACACACCACATGTCAATTGCACAAATGAACGTGCGCTGTGCTGGATGGAGGTGTGGTTGGTGGACAAGTAGTTGGCGGGGGTTGTGGTTGGTGAAGGGGTTGTGGATACACGATGATATCGACGCAAACCACCAGCATGCTACATCATTGTGGCACCCACACTCCTACGCGTAACACAGAAAGGAAAAGTAGCATTAGTGTATCCGGTTGGCTAGATTATAGTGGCAACAAGGTGCCGAATACGCGGTCCCACCATTTCTGCGTGATGCCAAACCCCATGTCTGGCTGTTTGTAGTGGTGTGCGAGGTGGTAGGTCTTCATGTCTCGCAGATGAGCGGTGGCTGGTCGTGCGTGATGCAGGTAGTAGTGCGTGAGGTCGTAGTGCACATAACCGACGAGCACACCGGCAAACAGAGCATGGAGGAACCACAGTGTTGGTACAATAAGGGCAAAGCACTGGTACAGCGTGCTGGCAACGATGACCGCCAGCACGGGTGGAAACACCAGGCGGTATCTAGCACCCAGGTGTGAGCACACAGGGGGAGGGAGCATGAACGAAGAGCACACACCTGTCCATGGGGATGTAATGGTGAACACCATGCAGAAGAAAATGGACAGCCAGTGCTTTGGGGTGGTCAGGGATGAGCTTCTCATCGAAGTGAAACAAGAAGCGATGCAAAGAGTACTCCAGCCAAGTCCACAACGCCAAGCCGCATCCTACACCGCTTGCCGCATACTTCCAGCCCACGGCCATCGCCGCCATGTAGAAAAAGTAGGTAGCCACAGGAAGCCAGATGACGGGGATGAGCTGCCAAGGCGTGCACGAGAACGGCTCAAGCCAATCGGACTGAAAAAAGCGTGCCGATCGACCTGCCAAGTGTCGTGGGCGATGCACCTGCTCGAAATAGAACTGTTTTTTGAACTGACCATACCACATCTGGGTGAACAGGGGTTTGTGAAGGTCGAGGAAAGGATGCACCGTGTCTTCCTTGTGCACGGTCAGATCTAGGTTGCGCGCAGCCACACTGTTGGCAAGCGGGGCGGTGTTGTCGTCGGTGTTGTCGGTGTCACCATCGGAGAGCACACCAATTCGATACTCTTGCAGCAGCTCGTAGGCAGCATCAGAGTGCGCGTGGGACAACGGGTCACGCAGCAGACGTGTGATATCTGTGCCAGCATGGTCCAGGAGCAGCTGCATGCCACCGGGATGGTCGTCGGCAAAGCCGGAGACATCAAAGACGTCTCCAGCACAGATGACCCACAGGGAGGCGGCGGAACGGTGCAGCGCGACTTGTTGGCGCGTGTATGTGCTGTGCTTGCTCGCGCTGTTATTATCCATGCAGGGTGTGGCCGTTGTGTGGGACGCAAGTGGAGGCGCGGGAGGCGGCGAGGGTAAAGCGCAGGAAAAGGAAAAGCACCAGCTTTCCTGTTCCGCCGCTTGTTTTTGACTGTCTCGTGGTGCCACCCGCCGCTTCGCCTTGCCCGTTGCCTCAAAAGTGAAGCCACACCGCAGTGCGCCTCCGTCGAGCGTGTGGCCAGTGTTGTTGTGTTCAAACCGGTGTGTTCATTTGTAGTGGTGTGTTCGTTTGCAGCAACAGAATAAACGTAATCAGCTTGATCAACTTAACCAGCATAATCAGCATAATCAGCATAATTAGCATAATCAACTTAATCAACACAACAAACAAAACCAACGACTGCGTTGCTAAAGTATACAAGCGTGTTGGCAACCACCGCAGCGGCCAACACTGGCGCTGCTTAAGCGTAGCAGTTTAGCGTGGCGGTGGTTGAAGTTGTTCTCTTTCTGCTGCGCCACCTCGCCGCATGCTGCCAGCCGCTCTCGCCGCCACGCTCAAGCTGCTTCGCTCAGCCTCGCTGTATCCGTGGGCCTACTCCCTCCCGCACACCGCCCCCACGCCTGCCCCCGCGCCTGCGCCCCTCCGCATCCCCAGTCGCCTGGAGCGCTATCCACGCTTCGCCCCTTTCATTGTCCATCCGCCCACCTCCACCTCCGCCCCTGCTGCTGCTGCCATGGCTGGCCACTCCCAGCAGCAGACTATCGCGATCGTGCTGAAACAGATATCCAGACCCCTGAGTGAAGAGCTGGCATACCCCCTCATGGAGAAGCTGGCGTCGTACACCGGCAGCCTGTATATACAGACGAAGAAAAGCGCACAGCGCCTGTCAGACGAACAGCTGGCGCCTGTCTACACCACGCTTGATGCACTGCATCACACCGCAGGTGCCAAAAACAGTGCTGTCGCCGAGTGGATCAGCGACACCCGCGCGAGCCTCGACCAGATAAAGACGTGTGAAGATGTCGGCGATGCCATCAAGCTGCTTTACAGTATGAACACCGATATGGAATATCGACTGCTATCTTTCAGAAACCCGGTGTTCCATCGTTTTGGCCCTGGTTCCTGGTGTCCAATGGTACGTTCCTTGCTCTTGACACGGCGTCGTCCAACTGACACTGCGCTGCTAGTACTCGGCCAACAATGTGGTAGGCACAATCGGAGTTGCATCGCATCGCATCCTGTCTAACACGTTGCATAGCTGGGCGGCGATGTGCTTATCCCCGCTGATTTCGACCGTGTGGCCATGCACCTGTTTGGCAGCAAGCCTTCTACTGGTGGTTGGAGTGTAATAGCAATGCAGCGTGTGCTGGAAGACCACGGCATGCGTGTTGGCGTTGTCTCCTTACACCAACGTGTGTTCATACTGTCTCTTCTCCCTCACATGTTTTGACCCACGCGTAGTGAAAGAGCATCTCACCAACGATGTGCTCGGTCTAATCCTGTGCATTCCGCAGCACGGGTTTGCCATTGTGCGTGGTCCCACTGCGCAGCACACCCTCCCTGCCAACGGAGAAAGGCTCTGGTGGGACACGAACTCACAGCTTATCACGCCTGAATACATTGGCACCGACAGCCAGGTGGGCGCGATGATAGGTGAGTGCTAGATGTACTGATCCCTGCCGTAGATGCTCGTTTTTGTGACAAACAGAGCCAAGTTGCTGTCCGATATCCTCGTGGTGCGACCCATGTCGCACACCGTGCTGCGTGGTGACACAGTCGGCATGTTCGGCCCCAAGAGTCAGGAAGAGATATTTGGGAAGCATGCATACAGGGTGGCACTGTCACGGCAGCCGGTGTATAGGTCGCTGGGATCCCGCGGGCCAAAGCAGCGGTCGTCGTTGCTGTCAGGGTGGCAGGCACCCACGGCTACAAGCGCAGATAGCATGCCTGTACCCCACCGTGCATCGACCACCGACGATGCAGATGGTCAGATAGCCACCACTACTCACCAGTTCTACACGAAGTGCGCTCTGTTTGCACGCACACTCTATGCCATGCATAACACGGCATACAAAACACACGCTGAAAAGAACAAGCATGAGCTGGCGAAAGACAGGGCGGATATGAGCACGCTGGAGAGGATTGTGCGGGAGACCGATGCGTTTGTGAAGCGGTACCGTGCACGGATGGATCTGCTGGACAGATTGCCGAATGGTGAGGAAGCGAGCTCACTATGTCCCTATCTACAACGCATATGGGACGGCATGGATTACACCATACGCGTCAAAAGGAATCCAGTCGCGTATTCAGACGAGAAGGACAGCTTTATGTCAAATGAAGCGCTGCAACAATTGTCTGTTAGACTTATAAGTAACGTTTACCAGTCTTTGCTTATGGAGCAGCTGGCTCTGGACACAAAGCGAACTGCTTTAGTGGTAAGTGAGCATGTGTAGTGTGTTGTATTGACACTGTGGTAGAATAGTATCGACATTCTGGTATGTCGTTGTCTGTGTGTGTGTGTGTGTGTGTGTGTGGTGTTGTTGACTAACGGCGTGTATGACCAGATGGGCGAGCGTGCGCCTGCAGCAGCTGAGTTCGAAACGTTGGCGCAACAGAAGGAGGTGAGTCCAATTGCTGTTATTGCTGCTACTACTGCTGCTACTGCTGCTACTGCCTCTCCTGTGTGCGTGACAACTCATCGTGTGTGTGTAGAGTGTGATGACAGCAGACGATGTGCAGGCGCTGCTCGAGAAGCACAAGCTTCGCTATCAACGCTTCGCCGACTTCTCTGGTATGTACACAGGTGCGCACCTATGAATGACCGTGTGTTTGTGTTTGGGATAGACGAGATGGAGACACAATTGAAGCATGCTCGTGCAGTGATGGCGATCTACGCGGGTGAAGGCGCAAGCAAAAGTGATCTCCTTGTGTTCCACCGCCATACACGTCCTCTGTTTCCGCGCGTGGATGGAAAGTCAGGCGCAGAGAGCGTGTGGTACAAATTGGAGGGAAACGTTTGCATCATTGTCGTTTGGGTATGTGTGCGGTGTGCGATGCGCGTGCGTCTTGCTCATGTGTGGCAGAAAGCTTCTAGTGTGCCCACTGCTGTCGCTCACTTTGTGATCACATAGCTGTTCCGCTCTGGAAGTAACGTGTCCTATAAAGCAGCGCTTCTAACTTCGTTCCCTATACTGCTCTACACCTTTCCTGCACAACATTGCTTTGTTCTCGCTATACCGCTGCGTCTTGTTTCCAGCTGCGAAGTGTTGTGTAGAGAGAAAACGCAGACTGTGGCGTCCCTGCTTAGTCACCACACTTACAACCCATGACAGAAACGATTTGCATAGCACCCTTACGCCCATGTCGTTATCGCTGCTACTGCTGCTACTACTACTATTACTACTGCCGTTGCGCTTAACAAACATCAGCAGTTGCTGCTTGCACTGCATGCTAACTGCCATATCCATCATCGCACCCACATGCTTGTCTATCCTCATTCCCCGCATGCACTACACTCTTTAGCGTACTTGCCATCCTGTGTGTGGCAACACATTCAGATGCACAGTGCGGGTTGCTGGATCCACACGTTCAGCATCATTCTTTCCATACACACGATGCTGGGAAACAGGAACACACCTCCTTTTTCCCGAGTACGTGAGTCAGAAAATGCAGGACGCCAAAGTCAGACGCTACGATCGCCAACTGCGGTGGGTGTCCCCCTTCCTCCTCCTCCTCCTCTTCTTCCCGCGCAGCACGCATTGATCAACACGCAAGCTTGTGGAAGCAGGCGGGCCAGCAAGCACTGGAAAGCGCTCATTGCGTGTTGGTGAACGCGCCTTCCGTTGGCACGGAATTCCTCAAAAACCTTGTGCTTCCTGGTGCCGCTCTCCTTGTCACACCCACCGTCCGGCACGCTGATCCGTGTCGTCAGGGATCGGGTCGTTCACAATCATAGACGCTGCGCAGGTCACGGAGGCAGACGTTGCCAGTAACTTCTTCGTTACTGCTGCGCAGATAGGCGCACCTCGAGCAGAGGTGGCAACGCGTTTGCTCAGCGAGCTGAATCCCCAAACGAGGGGCCGTGCTGTTACAAAGGTGGCATTACCTTGGCTGTCGGAGTCGTGTGAGCTTATCGGATGACGAGTCGGTGGAAGCGCTGCTAGAAACGGATGACGGGCGGTCCTTGTTCACCACTGCCCAGCTAGTGGCTGTGTGTGCCGACACGCTGTCTGAGACTGCACTTCTGACGCTGTCTGGTCTTTGCTGGCAAGCCAAGGTGCCATTTTTGATGATGCAGTGCAACGGTTTCCTAGGACGGGTGCGACTTGCTGTTCCCGAACACACAGGTGCGTCGACTTGTACTGTTGCGCTGTCGTGCTGTTGTGCCAGTGGTGGTGACATCTGCGATTAGTGGTGGACACGCATCCTGAAAACGAGTACGATCTGCGTTTGGATGTCGCCTGGCCTGAGCTGATCCAGTTTACCGACAAGTTCCATCTGTCTCAGCTTTCAGACCACGAGTACGCACATGTACCCTACAGCGTGATATTGCTACAGCAGCTAAGACGCTGGAAAGCAGAAGTATGTGTTTGGCATGAGACGTGTGCGTGCGCATCGCTTATCTGATCGTGTGTACGCTGCAACAAGCATGCCGGCGATTTCCCGAAGAGCTATGCCGAGAAAATGGAGCTGCGCAAACGCATTCGTGCATGTGCACGCAGAAGTGACGATGAGAACGTGCTGGAAGCGGAGGCGGCAGTGCTTCGCGTTTGCCAGCCAAGCATCGTGAGCACTTTGTGATCCACGGCAGGGCCACTCACTGTCCGTCAAGATACCGGCTGCCGTGGCGGAGATCCTGGAGGATCCCTGTTGCACACATCTTACAGCAACGGTATGCCTTTTGACACACAATGCTGCTCACTCCCTGCTACCGCAGTCGTCGGAGTTCTGGATTTTGTGTCGCGCAATGCGGCATTTCGTGCATGCTGAAGGCCACGGGCTCCTGCCGGTGAGCGGCCATTTGCCAGACATGAAGGCGGACACGGACAACTATGTGCAGTTGCAAACACTGTAAGCTGCATCTGCATGGGACAGCGTTGCATGCGACAGTGCTGACAAATGGGCGTCCGTAGGTATCGCGACCACGCGCGAAAGGATGCCGACGCTGTCTACGCACACACCCAGCGTGTGCTCAATGAGTTGGGACGCGCGGAGGACAGTATTAGTCGTGAGGCGGTAGACGCGTTTTGTCGCAGTGCTGCTCATATTCGTTTGCTGCGCTACCGCAGTCTGGCGCAGGAGTACAGTAAACACCTTCAGCCAAAGCAGTTATGTACGCACTCTCCCGCTCCGTCCCGTTGGATAATGCTAACAACAGGGAAACGGCTCTGTAGTGTCATTTCTGAACGACGACGAGGATGTGACAGTCAGTGTGTACACAGCGTTTCGAGCTGCAGACGCCTTTTTCACGCGCCACCACCGTTTGCCAGGTATGTTTGGGATACGCCATGCGTGCCAGCTGACCACTGTCACCTCCACCACGACTACCACAGGCTCATTGTCACACGCTGACGTCGCCGAGGATCTGGATGTTTTGCGCGGCATCGCAACGGAACTCTTGGCACTATGGGGCCACACTTCAAGCACATCCTTTCCGACATCGGTCGAGCGTCACTTGCAGGAAATGTATGTGCCCACTGCATTATCGATATCGCGTCTCATCTTGCACATCTGTCGTTCCAGTACACGATCTGGAGGCGTCGAGCTGCACAATGTGGCTGCATTGATAGGCGGGCTGGCCTCGCAAGAAGCGGTGAAGCTGATCACAGAGCAGTACATCCCCGCCAACAACACTTGTGTGTACCAAGGCATATTGGCACGCACCGAGGTGTTTGAAGCGTGAGGGAGATTAAAGTGCTCCCTGGTCTGCCATCGCTGTTCTTGCAACGAGAGCGATGCATGCCGGTTCTGAGATGTGTATGCGCCACTGCCACCACCACCACCACTTCATTGTCGTTGACGTATACTGCTGCGGTGACATTGATGTATTAACACACACACTGTGTTGTACTTGCTAACACATTGTGTGCTTCACTGGAGCCACAAGAAAGAACCAAGCTGGCTTGTTGTTGTTAATCTTGCTGCTGCTCCCTGTTGCTGCTCCCTGCTGCTGCTCCTGCCACTCCTGCTCCTACGTGGTCTGCAATCACCCAAACAGCACAACCTCGCGAACTCATTTTGTTCTTTCAATCGCGATCCTTCCTTCGCACTCCATGACGCAAATGCGCTCCATCAACACAACACACAAGACGCTGGCGCTGTTTGAGCGGCCGCGCCACAGGCCACTGCTCCGTTTCTCCACGTGGTCAACGCGAGATTCTCATTTCCATTTGCGAGCTTCGTCAAAGTGTCGCTCCAAGTACGGCGACGTCGACGGAATGCGCATAGACAGTCTTAAGGCGCCTCTTTTACTCTTTCTGCTCTTCCTACAACTACTACAACTTGCATGCTCTGCAGCCGAGAAGATCCCTGATGCAGCCGCGAGCAGGCTGGCTCGTCTGCGCAGCATACGCCTGCACGGAACCACGCTTTCTGATCCAATGGTGGTGGCGACCGTCAAGGCGCTAAAAGAGCCTTTGCCGGGGATAGATAAGCGTGTAAAGGCCGTATTAGAAGGAGATCTCGCTGCGAACAGACGTGCATCGCCAGCCACCATCAATCTTCAGCACGTTAAGTGGGACAACACCATGTTCGCCAACTTCGAGCGTCTTTTTCGCTTCGCTATTCAGCCCGACTTCGACGGCAATCTCGGCCAAGACCTTGCTTCCATTAAGACGATACCACCCGCTGGCGAGGCACTGTTTTTACGCATCCACATACCCACCGTCAGCTGGCTGTCCTTGCTCCACCGATACGTGTCGACTAATGTCGTTTCAATGTCCCCCGAGATTCAGAGCTATTCGGAAGCTATCGGCATGAGGAAGGACATGCGTATTATAAGGGCGCCGCAGTTTGCTGAGCTGGTTGTCAAAGGCACGCCTCCCTTTATTCTTGACACAACACACAAGTTATCTCTATCCAAACACTGGCTATGCGTGCAGTCACAGCACGCAGAGCTTCCAGAAGGACCAGACATTGCCGGGGAGATCTTTCGCTGGCTGACGCCGTGGGGGCGACCGAACAGTGTATCGCCCTTGCCAGAAGTCTTTTCCATCGCGACCACTCAAGCGAATGTATGCGCCGTGGGTAACAGTGCGGGCAAAGAAGTAGCCGAATCGAGCTCGTTTCGATTGCAGTGTGCTTTCTTGCAGATGCATATGGGACTGGATGAGGTGGGCGTGTGGGCACTAGTGAGCAGGCTACCGGTGATCGCCATGTCCGACGTGGTTGCTGCAGCCGGCAGATACATCGGGTTCTTTCATGCGTCGCTGAAGTGGCCCTGGAAAGGCCTGGGACGTCTGGAGAATCTTTTTTCGCGACTGGCCATTGTGCTGCTACTGCGCAACCACCAAGAAGCAACCAAAAGCGCGAAAACGTTCGACAGCTGGCTCGCCATTGCACCCAAAGAGCTGCTCTGGCACCGGGGATTTATGACTGTCGTAGACAAACTGCGTGGCGCGTCTTCCAGATGCTATCCGCGCATAGGCTTCTCCATGCGCCGCAAGATAAAGCTGTGGTGGGCGGCACGGAAACTTTGGCGGAAACAGTAGCCCGCGAGATGTGGATGCTTGTTGATAGTATACTAGGCACTAAACTGTATTTGTTAGTATAAACAATTGCTTCTTACTACCCCGCTTTTGGCAGACTGGCATAATGTGATCCCGATTGCAGGTGATGAACGAGCGGAGTTTCCATCGGAGAACAGGATCGAACCAGTGGACGCCATGGTTTGCGCGTCGAATAGTGCAAGACACAGTGGCCACCATGGCTTGCAGCAACCTCACAACTGGTCACTACACATTTGCTACCACTCCGTGTGCCACTCACTGTTGAGACAGATGGCACACGCAACCACCTGGCAGGCAACCACAACCATTGGTGTCACTGCACCCGCAAAGTTTACATGCATGACTTGCGCGTGGAGTAAGAGACAAAGGATGTATTGTGGATCTACAATGGCAGGCCAATCAATAGAGCGCACTGTTCAAAGGGATTGGGCGATTGTTGTTGTCGTCATCCACACCGAGCGGAATAAAGCAACCGTCGGCAGCAGTGGTGCCCAGCACGATGGGCAGTTGGTCTTGGCGCGGTGCATACAACACAAGCTGATGCATAAGTGCAGTAGTGTCTACCTGAGAAGACAGCTCGGATGGCAATGCAGCCTCTATTGTCTCTCCCTCCTCCGTGATGGCCAAGCAGAGCGAGGATGCAGATATCGAGCCAACGCGGCCGCACCGGATGTGCGCAGCCTCAAAGTCACTGTGCTCGATGGTCGAGTACAGCGACGCATTGTCAGGCCAGCCCGATAGAAAGGTGCCAGCATTCACAGGCTGTTTCGCAAACGCATCCGGCTGCACAAGCCTGACACGGCTGTCTGCGTCTGGACAACCCGTCATAAGGAACTGAGACGGAAATCCAGCGATTTTTCTTGCCGGCAAGTTTGTCACGCACAAGACACGTCGACCTACTAGCGACGCACCGTCTGGATAGCTGGGCGGTAGCTGGGCAGAGGTGGTTAAGGTCTCGAGTGTGGATCCAAACGACGTGGTCACTTTGTAAGAAGGGTTGCGAGCACGGGGAAACGGTTCAACGCGCTCAATCTGCCCGACAACAAAGCGAATTGTGTGCATTGGCAGCATGCTGCTTCTTTGTGGAAATGTGTGTGTGCAGGTGGAGAGAAAAAGGGTGTCTGCTATTGCCATGCGATGAAACCACTGCTGCTGTGTGCTCGTAATGCTTCTCGGATGGCGCTGCTAAGCACTTGCCGTGTGCAACTGGCGGAGACAATCTTTATAGACAGCATGGAACAGTGCTTTGAACCGCTCTTCTTCACGCCCGATCGATCAAGGATCGACTGGAGTGTCTGTTGTGCAGTTTGAGTGCATGACCTCGCCATTCAGATCATGACTCTCACTCGCTTGCTCTAGCACGATGCACCGCCACGACAGTTGCTGCCCTGCCATAAAAGGAACAACACAGCCTTCAGAGTATGGGTGGGTGTCAGGCACACGCCATGCTTCGCGTCGCAGCTCAATGCGCCGGTCGTGTGTGTCGGGTATGGGCAGATTGTAGAATGCACGACCAAACTCACATGCAAATCCACGCAGACGCGACAGTGCACCGAACGAGTCAAAGATATGCGCCACATAGGCTATCAGATGCGGAGACGTAAAGATGCCAGCACACGACTCCGCGCGCTCTTTCGAATGTTTGGGGTGTGGTGCAGAATCACTGCCAAGAAAGAAGCGTGGGTGCCCTAGTGGTGGTCAGGGAAACTGCACCCTCTGTCCCGCCGCTAGTGTGTTTGGAACACACCTTGTAGAATAACCGCGCGGAGTGCATCCCGGTCGTGGGGATATTTAGCGACAGGCTTGCAGAAGTTATGACAGCGGCCAGCCCAGTCATCCACCGTCAAGAGAAGGTGGTGTGGTGTGATAGTGCAGCCCACCGTGTCACCCAGCAACTTGACCTATTCCGGTGAGCCCGTGTGTTCTCTGCGGTGTGTTTGGATGTACCATGTCCACGGCAGCAGCGGTTGTAGCATGTTCCAGCACAATCTTCAGTCGAGGAAAATCGCTGTGCAGCTGCTTCAGATGAACAAGAAACTTCTCCTCTGCATTGAGTATACACACGTCCTAGCAAGGGTGTCATTTGGGCCAGCACGGAAAGGGCATTGCAGTACACGAGCAGCATTGCTAGGAACCTCCCCATGAAGGTTCAACACAAGGCCCGTCGCTTGCATTGCTTCGAACACAGGATAATAGGTTGTGTAATCCTCCACGCCAGCCTCACTGTTGGTAGTGACACCTTTGGGATAGGACTTGACGCCTTTTGACGTAGTGACTCGCTGGTCTATGCGCTCGCCTGCACCCTACCTTTGATCCCGGCTGCCGCTGCTCGGTGCACCTCCTCCACCGTCAGCTCTGGCGTGAGATAGAGTGTCATCAGGAAAGTCGTTGCCGGATCAAGGGCTTGCAGCTGCGCTTGGTACGCGAGCGCGTGGGCGGTGGTTGTCACGGGTGGCACCAGATTTGGCTGGCGATGGAACGACGCGTTTAGAGGATCTTGGCGCGAACACGCACCATCACATAGGCAAGCGAGACACCGCCGCCGTTTACGGTAGTAGTGGTCATTTGCATCAACTCGGCATCGCGCAGGTGGACGTGGAAGTCGCTGGCGTAGGGCAGCCAAAGCGAAGCCATTTCAGAGTGCGCGTCCATGCCACCGCCGGACTGCTGCTTCCTTCGCTTCCTTGGTTTTTGGCGATCAGCTGAACGAACAAGCGCCGTGCTACGCGCGTCAATGGTATGACGAACGCAACCCACAGCGCAAGACAGCTCACACGGCCAAGTCGGCAAAGGTTCTGGTTCAGATTGTGGTGACCGGTGTGCAGATCGTGGGCCGTGCTTTTTTTGAGGCCTACAAACAAGCTGCTGCCAGTAGTGTTCTTGGATGGTAATGGCTTCTGCTGACAGGATGTAGATTCTGCGCGCAATGCGACTGCTGCAGCTAGTTCTGGGGGCAGAAATGCTCCGGATACGGCAACACGCTCCACTGGACTTACCAAGGAAGAAGCTGCCAAGATCCTAGACGTGTCTCTTGACAAAGTGGAACTGTCCACAGTCATGAAGGTAGTGGCGCCGGCAGAGACGTTGGTACTCACGGAGAACTTATCTAGCGTTACGAGCACCTCTACCAAGCCAACGACCCTAAACGAGGGGGCTCCCTCTATCTCCAATCCAAAGTGCTGCGTGCACGAGAACGACTTGAGATGGAAGTGCCAGACCACACAACAAAGTCAGAGACAACGGATAGATAGGCGAAGGTGAGAGGTGAGAGGTAGGAAATGGGAGACGAATGCATGTATTTTTTGAACATCACTGCATATCCTTCTGCCACACACCCTTCCTCCACACTATCGGTCAACAACAATGTGTGGTTCGTATGCTGCGTTATTACACACTTGGAAAGCAGAGGCAACAACTGTGACTCCCGGCAGCACTCCACACAGCAGCTTGCAATAAAATGGCCTTTTGCTTTATTACCAGCGACACTTTGCACAGCCACATCAACAATTGGCTGGATATTGTTCTGCGGTCAATGGCAGCAGTAACGGATCACACCACTATCTTCTCCTACTCACTTGATGACGGTTCAGCTGGTGGTGGTGGTTGAGCTGGCGATTCAGTTGGCAAATTTTCAGTTGACTGTGGCAGATCGGCTGGTACAGGCACTGGCTCGTCAAATACCGATGAACTCTTTGGCAGACGTTCTTGTTGCGAAACAGATGCTTGTGCTTGTGCCTGTGCTGGCTTGAGAGGAGGAGGAGAAGAAGGAGAAGAAGGAGAAGGGGTTTCAGCGTCTTCGCCTGCCGGTGTCGATGCTGGCACCGGGCTGTCCGATTTCTTCTTTAGCACGATAGCAGGCAGCCTGATCAAGGACACTGTTGCCGCCACCAACAAAGAGCAACGATCTTCGAGCGTGTTGCATTCATCAGTCCAGTCCGTGGTCAAAGTGGTTGTGGCAATCGGCGGCTTGTTTGCCTTCTTCTTGAAAAGCCCCACGAAATACTTGAAGAAGGACACACAAGTCGTGCTGCTCAACAGCTTGCCCGCTTCGTTTCCAGCCAGTACTGCGTAAATACCGACAACCGACTCACTTTCGTCGGTGTATTGGGCGAAGTATTTCCTTTCGCTTATCTCGAATGTCGCTTTGACCATATGACTGACAGGCGCTTCTTTCTTCTTCGCCTCCGCCTTCTCCTCCTCCTCATTCATCTCCACCACCATCTCGTTCCTCACTATCTTCCTCTTCTTCCTCTTCTGCACATGCTCCTCCAACTCCTTGTTGTTCCTCTTCACTGCCACTGGTAGTAGGGTAGTTGTGTTCGTGTATGTCAAGGCCACTTCATCCGCGCCACCCACACCACTCAGAAGCTTCATCGATTTGACAGTGACTTTGTCACTCCAAACAATGTTCACCAATTCGTCTGCGCCGTATCCAAGAAGCTTGCTTTTGTCTGTGCGATCGCCTCTCCCAATCAATTTGTACAATGGCACATTGCTGTCTGGCTGGGGCTCCTCCTTGGACTCGGTCTTAGCTTCGGTCTTAGCTTCGGTGTCAGCCTCAGTCTCGGCCTTGATGAGACACAGCACCTCAACACTCTGTTTTGCTCCGCCGATGTCCATTTTATCGTTGTAGAGGCCATAGGACTGGTCACCTTTCAGCGCCTGCACCGTGGATTGTGCCGCAACACTGCTGGCCACACACACCGTCGCCACCAGCAGCAGATCGACGGTACGAATAAAATGCATAGAAAACAGAAACACAACAAGAACCGCACACAAGCGGCAACGCAGTTGCCAGGGGGAAGCGAGACACGGAAGCGTGCGCCATCGCTCAGGCGCGCCTACATTGCGAAAAGCGTCTAAAAGCGGATTGTCGATCGCTACTCCGCTTGGCAGTTGTCACGTCAGAACTAGCAAAGGCTGGGGCAGATACTTCCTACGGCTTCTCTGCCAAAACAGCTTGGAGATCACGGAAATGCTCGCTCGCTTCTTTTTCTTCTTCTCCTTCCGGGTCTTCGCACACGTAGTCGCAGCGAGGTAGCAGATAGCGGGATCGAAGGCAATGAACAGAGCAGCACTTTGTCACTTCGCTCTCTACTCTTAGATCGAAGCCAGTTTGTACATTAACGCACAAGAAGTAAAAGGAAGCACATGCCGTCGGCACAGCGCTTCTCGCGTTGTAGTGCCGCGAATAACAGCGCTCATCTTCCCGTCGCACGCACACGCACACGCAGCCACAACAAACACGTCCATGGGAACCACACAGTCGGCGCCGGCAGAAACCTACGGCTACCACATCCTGCGCGTACCATTCAGTACGAGCAGCCAGTATGCGTGCTTACACCGTGCTGTAGGTGTACGACAACTCGCCCGCAGAGGAAGCCGGTTTGCAGCCGTTCTTTGATTTTGTTCTTGCAGTGAACGGCATCCGGCTGGTGCGTCGCTTCGTGTGTCTTTCGCATACATTGACATCCCCGTCGCAGGACAAACCAGGAAACGCGCTGGCAGAAGCACTACTGGCACACTTGGGGCAGTCGGTGCGACTACGTGTTTACTCCACCAAAGACCAGGAAGAACGCGGTAACACTGTCGCACACCATTGCAGTACTCATCGCAGCCACAAGAGCTAAAGATCATCCCCAGCAACACCTGGTCCAGTCTGCCTGACTGCGGTTTGATCGGCTGCGCTGTCCGCTACTGCACCTACGCGGCTGCCACCGAGCATGTGTGGCACATTCTCGATGTGGCCCCCAATTCCCCTGCGGCCATCGCCGGTCTCCAGGCACACACAGACTATGTCGTGGGGACTGCACACCGTGATCTGGCCTCGCAAGAAGACTTCTTTCGGCTGGTGACCGAGCCCCCTCTCGAGCCAGGCACGCCTGTGCGTCTGCTCGTGTACAACCAGCAATGGGACACTTGTCGAGAAGTATCCATTGTACCAGACCCCAACTGGGGCGGCGACGGCGTGCTCGGCTGTGATGTGGGCTATGGGTATGTGCGCAGAGTCATGCGTCTCGCTCGCATACTCACTTCCCTTCCCCCTCCCCCTCCTCCTTCTCTTCCCTCTCTCTCAAACTGCACTCCTAATCCGCTCATGCTTGTATCCCGTGTGTCACTATCTTACCCACCTTGCGACATAGTTATCTGCATCGAGTGCCAGGGCGTTGCGATCGATTTGCCAATCCCGCAGGCACCACATCCACGCACACACCAATCACCAACGCTTCCGTGCTCTCCGCTACAGCATCCCCTACAACCACAAACTGGACGCTAGCTTCGCGCCAGCACCAGCAGTCGCTGGCATCACTACACGCACCTTCTGCGGCTGGAGAAAGTCGCCCCAGCACTGAGTACTCCGGTCTGCTTTCCCCTGCCAGTTTGGCTGCGCGTGGAAACGATCTCGTCGTAAACGGCTCTGAGACCGACTACAGCGTGCCCATAGATTTCAAGGCACCGGTATCTCGGGTCGACAGAGAAGGAGAAACTTCGGGGCAGCCGGCTCTCGCCACGGAGGCAACATAAACTGTGTCGCTGTGGCTATGGTGGCGGTAACAATAGCATCAATGCGCACGCTGTCGCTACTATGTGATGTGGTGTCATGGCGCGACGCTGCACGAGCTTCCGTGCACACCCGCCCAGTGCCATCACACACCCTAGTCTAGCTACCACGGCTTTGTACGCCCAAAGATACCGTCTGGCGTTGCTTTCGTCTCTACGCCTAGTCAATAGGCTGCCTCTTTCCTGCATCACGTTCAGCAAGGAGCATTGTTATAACAGAGCGCAGAGATACTGTTGTTCTCACACAAAATGCGAAACCTGCGACATTCCACCACCAGCTGGCATCTCTCGCCTTCCCCATTGGGCCACACCCTGGCACAATGTAAAACAAAAAGCGCAACAGCAACTCGCTATGCCGTGCACGAAGTTTAAAAGCAGATCCGCAAAACGAAAAGAATGCCCTTGAGCGGGGTCGAACCGCTGACCTCGAGATTATGAGACTCGCGCTCTAACCAACTGAGCCACAAAGGCACACCAGTACTGAATTTGTTAAATAATAATACAGTTAAACTAGCAGCACACAGAAAAGAGTCTACAGTGTAGCTGGATTGCGCTTGGACAAATGTGGGTACAGCCACCTTGCACGGATGAACGCGCAGACTGGTCCAGTCATGTCGTTGACACAAGTTTTACTGTATGCATGATCACTACCAGTGCATGCATGATGAGCCATGTGAGATATGGCACTGCAGCATCACCATTCAGATCAGCAGCGCACGTATCCACGAGTGACAGCGCTTTCCCGATCTATGCTACAAAACAACTGATATGCATGGGGGCACCAGTGTCTGGCCCAGCACATTCAGCGCTACTCTTCCTGCATAAGCAGCATCGATATGCATGTGTTGTCGTCAGCTTCGCCATCGGTGTCCGAGTCGAGCGTGTTCATTTCTCGCTCGAACAGGGATACGTCCACAGCGACGTCGCCGTCCTCGAGGAACGTGACATCTGATTTTGCAAGATTTGCATCCTTCTCGAACAATTGGCGACCTTTCACGGTTGTTCACACGGGACGGTTGACACACGCGGTTACCATTTGGTCTTCCACGCTTGGCGTCCATCGCGAGTGCCTTTGCACTCTGCTCGCGATTGAAGTGGGCACGCATCTCTGCATCGAATTTGCCTTTCCACGCAAGAAAGCTATCCACTGTAACCACCGTGCCTCTCACGCGCGGCTCGCTGGGCTCTTCCTACAACGCGTGTGCATGAGTTGTCGTACCGCAGAGCACCACACATATGGCACCGCATGCATGGCGCCGCATGCATGACACCACACGCATGCTTACCACTGCCACGACGGTCGCTGCAGCCAGCCGCTCGGCTTTCTCCTTGTTGGCGGCATCGTCGACCAGTGACTCTAGCGTGCTCTTTGCCACTTCGTAGAGACTGAACACCATTGCCATGCCAAGCATCTCGGTCGCCTGCGGGACGTGGTTGCTGTGTTCGTACCATTCCGACTACAGCTGCGCCACGTACCGCGGTATCCACGGCGGCCTGGACGTGCTCGACAAACAGTGCCGGCACATCCTCCGCCTCTGTCGGCTCCACGCTCAGCTCGGGAGCTGTGTCGGGATACGTTTCCGTGTAGTGTATGCGCAGCAGCACAGCACCTGGCGTCTGGTCAGCGTGGGGGGAACGTGTGTGTGTGCGTGCGTGCGTGCGTGCGTGTGTGACATACAAGGCGTTTCTGTGTCGGTGTGCACGCGCAGCACGAACATCTGGCCAGGCTCCAGCTCTACCATCCCGCAGGAGTACTTAGGTTTGCTCGTGTAGACGCACAAGCACGACAGCACCGTCAAACTCGTCGGGGAAGATGGAGCGAAGGGCCTCCAGCTCGTTGCGCTGCTCCTCGGCGTAGTCTGCCGTGGCAACGGCGCACGCGTTCACACGATGGATCGTTTACACCCGGTCAGCCAGCGCACGGGCATGCATGCGGTGGACGGACGCGTCGCGTACCAGGCGTCGTAGACATGGTGTACGATCACGAAAGCGGCGTGGCAACGCGCTAAGCACGGCAGTGTGGTTCGATCCAACAGCAGCAGTCCCACCGCCATCCGCTGCACATGAAGCTCTTGTCGGATTCGGAAGAACGCGATGTCAACATGGTGGCGCTGAAGGGAGGCGCGAAAGGCGCGGCGGCTGGCTTGTGTGCGTCGACTGCGCTTCTGCTGGTGGCGCGAAGGTACTGGCCGGCCTACCGCACCCTGCGCCTGCCCTTCCAGGCCTTTCTCGCCACGTCCAGTATGCGGGGGCCCTACTGCGTCTCTCCCCGCGCCTTGGTAACATGTGTGGGTGGCCGTGTGTGAACACAGTTGTGAGTGCGTGCACGGTGGTGTTTGCGGAAAAGCACTTGATCGCCTATGATCGCGAGCGATACGGCGTGACGCACGCGCAGCAGGAGCACGCGCGCCAACAACTCGAAGCACAACAGAAGCAGGATGCGCTTACTCCCACAGTGACGATGGGACGTGTGCTGCGCCATATTGTCGAAGAGTATCGCTGGTCGATTATCGGAGGGACGTGGGTCTGTGGTATGGCGCTCTCTGGCTACTATCTTTATTCCCAACGGTGCGTGCGTTGTACGGAGTGCCATCTGTTCTCCAGCGTGTGCACACGTTTGCTGTGGCTTACCTTTCCCCTCCCCCGCACAGACATATCTCGGCAACGCAAAAGCTTGTCCAGGCACGTATGTATGCACAGGCAATTACTGTGGTGGCTCTGCTAGCAACAGCGACACTCTCTATGGCAGTGGCAGAGCAACCAGCATCGGATGACGCGGATAATCGAGCTGACAGGAGCCGCAGCTATTCGCACACGAAGCCCACAGCCAAAGACAACACCTGGCGACGACTGGCTGGTGTAGAGGAACCACACCAGCAGCAACAGCAGCAGCAGCAGAAAGACAACACTGTATGATCTGGTACACGGTAGTAAACACGGTGATATACTGTTTTGTCGATGGTGCGAGGTTGTGGCATGGTGCGAGGGTGGCATGGCGTGGTGTGGCGCGGTGGATGTGGTTTTCTTGCACGTTTTGGTGGACAGCCCAGGCAGTGTTGCCACCGCACTGCTCCTTTTCTCGCTGTTTGTTTGTGCCGCCACTCGCCCACTCACACCCACGCATACACCCAAGCACACACACACATGTCTTCCGTCAAAGCCGTCAGCATGGAGCGCACCTACATCATGGTAACACGCGTGGCGCCAACCGCAGCTGACGGCGGTGCAGGTGAAGCCCGATGGTGTGGAGCGTGGTCTCGTGGGCGAGATTGTGCGCCGTTTTGAACAGCGCGGGTATAAGCTGGCTGCGTTGCAGCTGCTGCACCCCACGCGTGCCCATTTGGAAGAGCACTACAAGGATCTGGCCAAGAAGGCGTTCTTCCCCGGTCTTATCACGTATATGCTCTCTGGCCCCGTGGTCGGCATGGTGTGGGAGGGCAAGGACGCCGTGAAAACCGGCCGCAAGATGCTGGGCGAGACCAACCCGCAGGCGAGTCTGCCCGGCACCATCCGCGGCGACTTCTGCATTGATGTCGGCAAGAACCTGTGCCACGGATCCGATTCTGTGGACAGCGCCGAGGCTGAGATCAAGCTGTGGTTCCCGCAGGGTGTGCAGAGCTACCAGCGTGTGATGGACCAGCTGATTTATGAATAAACAGCACGCCAATGCGATTCTGCGCCACAACAACACGTTCCTTGCCAGTGTGGTTGCACATGACGAAGCGTAGCTGTTGTCGTGGAACAGGAAGGAGAGGAAGGGAACAGGAAGGAACAAAGAGGAAAGGAACACCACCCACACTTCCCTTGCCATTGTCCTGCATCCACCCATCTCTCGCATAGTGCGCACACAAATATACCAACGGCACATCATGCGATGCATCGTGTGCTGCTGCAAACACGGCGTACCATGCGGTAAACAGGCCATACACACGTCCCAACAGCCGCTCCGCCAACCACACTGGCACCAGTGACACAGACTCGATGCCACGCGAGCTTCCGCGTTGACGCTTAACCCCTGCAAGGTAAAAAAGACGATGCGGAGAGGCGCGCGACATGGCGCGTCACGGCAACGCCACACATCGCCTCTCTTTCCACTGCACGTCATGGCGTCCGCCGCCTGCAATGCTTCAGACCCGCGCTCCCACGCGTCGCTGCCCACGTCGCCATCGCTTCCTCCTGCCGCTTCCCAACACCATTCCTGGACACGGCCATCCCTGCCCGCCTCCCCCGCCTTGCCCGCCTCCTCCACGTCGCTGCAGGATCCCTCTTCCTGGCCTGATCTAGGGCTTGCTGCTACCTCTCTGCCTCGCTCCTCTGAGCCCCAAAAGAAACTCCCGCTAGAGGCCCCCGAAAAGGAGGTGAAATCGCGGAAAGGTGCGTCTTACCGCTTTTCAACCGTGCCCTGTCACGTCGCCTTGTTCCGCTCGCTCACCTGTGTGCGTGTGTGGTAGGACGTGGCAAATGGATCAAGTTTGATGCTGAGATTTCCATTGCGGAGGGTGATGCTAACACCTCCGCCCCGCTGCACAAGCGTGCCTCTCCTTTCTTCCCCGCCGCTGCTCGCTCGACTGCTGCTGCTGCTGCCACGCGTCGTGGTCAGTCGACACCCTACGAACCAACAACGCGCGATGCACTCACCGCGCTCAACATCAATGGCACGTCGTCCTTCGACAAAAACGACACCATCGCTGCCATGCATACGCTTGATGACCATGTCGATGACACCACGCAACACGCCGCTGATGCATGCTCCTCCCATGCTGCATCGTCAGCATCCACCTCCTACGCATACCACCCCTCCAGTGCTGCTCGTGGTGGCTTTGGCGAGTTCCGTGGTCGGTCCTCTGCGCGACGGTTTCAGCGTGGGGGGTATCGTGGTCGTGGCGGTAACCATGCAAGTGGTGGTGGCCGTGGTGGGCATGGAAACCATGCAGGCTGCTCTGCATACACGTCCTCTCGCATGGGTCAGCGTCGCTTTCCGTCTGCAGCCTCGCCCTACATCGCCACCGATGCATCCGTCACCCCCATATTGCCAATGGTCGCCTGTGACCCCACCATGTATTCGGCTGACTCAACCGTGGCCATGTTTGGTGGCATGCCAATCATGATGCCGGATCCTGCTACTGTCAAATATTATCTGCGACTGCAAATGTGTGTACATCCCCGCTGTTCATTCGCTGTTCCTTCACTCACCCCTCCTCCCCTCCTCCTCTTCCAGCGAGTACTACTTTAGCACGGAGAATCTGTGTCACGACATCTACTTCCGGCAACAGATGTCCGCGGATGGTGGCTGGGTACCGTTTGAGATTATTGTTGGATTTAACCGCATTCGTTTGCTTTCCGCAGATCCACAGCTCATCCAAGAAGTAGGTGCGCACGCGTTTGACGCTCGCTCACCATGTGCCAGGCGTTGCAGGACAGCGAGTCAGTCGAGTTGGATGAGAAGCGGGGATTGCGTCGGCGTGGCGACTGGTCCAAATGGGTGCTGTCTCCTGCTGATCTTTCCGCCACCACGGTGAGACGGCACGTCAGCCAAGCATGTGCGCTAACGTGGTGCTGTCCAGACAGTCAATGGAACAGATGGCGCGACAGAGCAGGAAAAAGAGGGCGCATCATCGGCCACCGATGAACCTTGGTCGGTTAAAAGGCGTGCTTCTCGTACTACCGCATCTCCACATAGTGCTCAGCAGCGGACACTAGCGTCACGCGATAACCCGCGTCTGGACGAAGAAACACTGTACGAGGAGCAGGCGGATATGCACGAGGCGGAAGATCCGATTGTGGCGAGCACGCTGCGGCACGCCAGTGGACAACGCCGTTCGTCTGGGTTTCGTGCTCAAGACGGCAGTGACGTTGCTCACGAAGATTTGGACGACGACAGTGTCGCCAAGCTGCTAATCGTCACCCAACAGAAGCGACGCGATCGTCCGCATGTGTCGTTCGACCGCAGCAAAATGAACGGTAGCATCCTTCCCGTATGCAATTGTCTTATGTCGAACGGTGGTAGACGAACTGCACGAGATGATCAACGAAGGCCTCTTCTTCTACGAGCTTGATCTACAGCGCCGCGCACCGCATCTGTCGCGCCGCTCCTCCGCCACCACCCACCAGAAGGTGGAGACTATCTCCGAGGAAGATTTCCAGGAGCTACGACGGAACGAGCATCGTTCTTCCGACACAACCAGTGCTCCCAGCGCCGCTCCTAGAAAACAACACAAACCCGCATCGGCCACCGCCGCCAAGCCTGCACTCCGTTTCTTTCCGTTGCGTGAGCCCAACGCAGTGTCCAACGCTCACGCCAATGGCCACGGAAAGCGAGTCAAAGACTCGCGGCAGTACCAGGCGCAGTCTGCTGTTGGATGGGTGCTGGGCAATGAACCATGCCATCCCACGGATGTCGCGTCAAAGGCTTCCGCATCTACTGCCAAGGAAGTGTCCTCCGTCTCAGAGCTTCACGCGGGCCAAATCCAGTTCCCTGCTTTCGAGCATCCGTCTCACGAACTGCTTCGTGAAAACGGCTTTATCCAGCATAAGTATCACAAATATCATGCAAAAGCACTAAAAGGTGAGTGTGGCCACAGCGCTGGTGTCCCACCGCGCCTCACCATCCATTCATTGTCGCTGTTTGTAACGCGGGACATCCTGTAGAACGCAAACGCCAAGGTGTTGGACAGTCCCAGGAAATGAACACACTGTTTCGCTTCTGGTCGCATTTCTTGCGTGACCAGGTGAATCGAAACATGTACAACGAGTTTAAGCGACTGGCTGTGGAGGATGCCGACAGTGGCTACCGGTATGGCTGTGCATCCCTGCGCGGTTTACTCACACGACTGCGGATGCAATGCTCTATGAACGTGTGTGTTAGCTATGGTGTCGAATGCCTCTTTCGCTTTTTCTCGTACGGCCTGGAAAAGCGATTCCGAGCCGATTTGTATCGCGACTTCCAACAGCTCACTCTGTCCGACTACTCCCATGGCCACCTCTATGGCCTGGAGAAGTTCTGGGCCTATCTCAAGTATCGCAAAGACAAGGAGCGACGCTCGCTCGAAGTGATGCCCGAACTGCAGGAAGCACTCGATCGGTTCAAAGTAAGTGTCGGGCATGTACATTGCTGCGCGTCCATGCATTCGCACACGGAAGTCGCTTACAACGGCGCAGGAACTGAAAGATTTCCGTGTGTACAATACAGCCAATGGCGTGCACAACAACAATGTGCAACACAAGTCAGCATGCACCGCAAATGACGAGGTACAGTGGCGAGTGCGACAGTGTGCTGACACACACTTTTCCTCTTACTCTTGTCTTTGTTAGTTTTTGACAGAACAGAATTTCCCTCCGCTTGCAATGTCAAGCCGCATAGCAGCGACCACCATCGGTCGCTGTTAAACGAGCGCGCTTGCATTCGGCCTCTTTGACGGGAGCGAGGAAACGAACGAACGAACGAACGAACGTACACACCACAGCCTACACCTTTTCTCGCCTTCCTCGCCACTGCCACCACGGTGCGTATCTTCATTCACTTTCGTGCACAACAGCATGTGCATACATACACGCTCCTGGTGGCACGTGCACCCACTTGCATGTGCCCTTCTTCCGCTTCCCTTTTGATACTACCTGCCACTGACGGCACTGTGCTCCGTCTGGCATAGACATTTCCTGAACTGTCGCGTGCGCACAGGAGGTCCAATTTAGGCACGCAAAGCGACGTCATCCATTATACAATTAGCAACAGAGAAAAGGACAAAACAATAAATTGCGTATCGCTAGCATTTCCATGTAACGCTGTGTCAGCTTGCTCGTTTATTTGGTGGAAGTATGATGCACTCAGAGTGCGGCGAGTGGAGCAGGCAGCGGTGTAGAACAGGGCTCCCTTCCAAATGTCGCTGGCTTCGACTTGAACAAGCACTGCGTTGTTGCGACTCCAAAGTGGCATGCTATTGCGACAGAACCACTTGTTTGTATATCGGGTGAGACGTGTGCGACCCAAAGAGGAAACATAGCAAAGAGAACATGGCAAAGAGGACATAGCAAAGGGAACATGGCAAAGGGTGAGTGGAACAACGGCACCACCGCGTACACAGACACAGAACCACCACGAAACCACCACGAAGCATGTGTGAAGGCAACACGCGTTTATTCTGCACCAAGGGCGGCATCCCTGTTGTCCACGGTTGGCAATGGCTGTGGCACCCGCGACACAGTCAGAACACAGCTGAACCGTGTGGTTTCCGCTGCTTCGCCTCTCTTTTTGCTGCTGCTGTGATGCGTGTGGGTTCTGCGCTTGCGCTGTTGCAGTTGGCAGTGTTTACTGCTGCCACACAAAAAGGATATCACGAACGTAACGAGCACACACCAGCCATAAACAGCAGCAGCAGCAGCAGCAGCAACAACAACAACGACGACGACGACGACGATTACCACACCACGCCATCACCACCACCACCACACTACCCCTCTGTCCACAGATGGGGTGACACGGATACGCACCCTCTTGCAGAGTGGCACAGACAGAGCCAACCTGAACACTACCATCACGAAGGTCCTGCAGAGCGAACTGCCTGCTGGTGTGAGACTGGGAGGCACCCCCGTCCCCGACGAAGACGGGTCCCTAGTGTGGCGCCCGACCATTGTCGCCGACCTGTCCAACGACATTCGGATACGCAGATCCAAGACAGCCATGGACAACTTCACCTACCAACATGATCCGACTGGGTGTCAAGATGCTCCATGATGAAGAATACATGAGATCGATCATCTCGTATTGCGGCAAATGATCGATCTCATGCTGAAGAAAGGAGAGAGGTCGTGGGAGGAGTCGACAAAGAACGCCATTCCCCCTGTCAAAGCGTATACCGCTGCTATGGCGGGTGGAGAGCAACCTCAGGGAAGTGGAGCATCTGGAGCAGTGACCACCAGCACCAGCACCATCCGCACCATCCGCACCATCCGCAAGGACACCACCCGCATCCCTCCCCCCACATTTCCGTCTGTCGATGGCAGCGCTTGGCAACATACATCATATACACCATCGCTTCTTACATATGATTATGTTAATACAGGGAATGAGGCACTTTTTGCTACCAGATGCGGTGGCGCTGGTGGAGCATATACACAGCACTGACGGCAGTGGCTGGGACCAGCTCTTGGCTCCCATTTCCGCAGACAAAGTAGCCTGGTATAAATCATGGCGTCCGGATGTGCCGCTCAAAAAGCATCACTATCACAATGCAGACGACTTTGTCACGCGGTTCCTGGTGCCGAGGCTGGAGGCACCGCATCAGCGCATTATGCATCCCATCGAGTCAGCCACATCGCAGGAACAGAGGAAGTCGAATGTTGCCGATTCGCTGAGAGTATGGCACAACTATGTGCAAATGATGCGTGGGTGGATCAAGTATGTAGACGCGTTGGACAAGCATTCGGTGTTGCAGAAGTGTGCAGCACTCACCACGCTGACAGAAAAGATATGGTGGGATGTCCACAGTGCAGTAAACAAAATGGGGGGTACAACAAGAGTGTCCGACTACTGACAGGCTATGTGTTTTCATAGGGGTGTGGCGGTTGTTGCGGTTGTTGTTGTTGCTGTTACTGTTGTGCATAGCAATACTGCCAGCTAGACAATGTGCCCACGTACACACATAGAATAGAATGATGCTGTTCATCCACCTCTGTCTTTGTTTCTCTTTGTCTTTGTGTGTGTGCAATTGTGCCCAGTCTACGTGCGTGTTTTCGTAGTTCGCAAAAAGCGACGCGTGCGCTTGTCTTAGGGATGCCAGCGACAACGATACGCGACGCGCAAGCAAGTGATCTGACAACGATACGAGATATCTTCAACCACGAAATCCTCACTTCCACCTCCATCTTCCGCTACGACCCTGTCACGCTCGAGGACCGCGAGCACTGGTTTCGCCGCTTGAAAGAGGAGGGACGCCCCCTGCGCGTTGCACTACATCCAGCCGAGGAAAACGACGCTGCCAGCAAATCGACCGTGATCGGATACTGCGGTGTGGGCACATGGCGTGATTTCCCAGCCTATTGCACGTAGGCGTGTGAAGGAATGCGTGGCTGATCTCCGATCGATAGCACGGTGGAAGTATTCGTATACGTCCACCAGGCGCACCAGGGACGCGGTGTTGGTCGCTGTCTCGTCACCGATATACTGGAGCAGTGTGCTGCTAAAGGCTACCATGCCATCATCGGTAGCTTCATGGTGCAGCGCAGACAATTGACATCACAGCGGCCATCACAGCGGACAACCTGCGCAGCTGCCGTATGTTTGAATCGCTTGGATTCCAGCAGCGTGGTTCGTTTCCCGAGGTGGGTTTTAAGTGCGATACGTGGCTGGATGTGGTGTTCTACCAACGACTACTTGCACATCGCACCACACGCACCCACCACGCCACATAATACACACAACAGCCTGTTTTCCATTCCCC
>QZWT01000163.1:0-26338 GCA_004114315.1 Cochlonema odontosperma | reverse complement strand
CTCTTCCCTCCATCCTCCCCCTCCCCCTCCCCCTTCTCGCCTCCCCCACTCACCCCACAACACACACGCACAGCTGCACTGTCGGTGCGTGAGCTGCATGCGGCGGCACAGCGGGGCGGAGTGCGTGAGCGGTGCGACGCATACCTGTACCTGTTCCAGCGGCTGCGGGGGCTGGCGCAGGCATGTGCACAGACTGCGGAGCGGCACACGGCCATCTGCCAGACGGTGGTGGAGGAGCAGCATGCGCAGACACAGGCGCTGTGCGTGGCCGCGTCCAACCTCGAGCTGCACGCCACGTAGGCGCGCGACTGGCAGCGGCACGGCTGACGCGAGGGGGGAGGCAGCACGGCGGGTGCACTGTATGGCGAGTTCGAGGAGAACTTCAAGCACGAGGTGGCACGGCGGGGCCAGCTGATCAATGCGTTTGACGCGGACGTGCACGCACTCACACACGTGCCGATCCATGCAGCACTGGCATCGGCACTGGCACCGGCACTGGGCATGCACAGGCGCCATCTGCTGGAGCAGACGGACGAGCAGCGACTGCGGGACCAGGCACGCGACTGTCTGGATGCGCATTGTAGGTGCATGGGTGCATGGGTGCATGGGTGCATGGGTGCATGGATGTGGGAGCGGATGCGTGTGGATGGGTGGATGCACGGCTGCACGGCTGCACGGCTGCACGGGCATGGACCTCCGTTCTCACACGCCATGCGCAGACGACATGATCAAACGGCTGTCGCATATTCGAGACGCGGTGCAGGAGATCCATGCACAAACGGCACGTCTGGCACAGCATGCACCACACGTCAAGTAAGGAGAGGCGGGGAGAGGCGGGGAGAGGTGAGGAGAGGTGGGGGAGGGGAGGCGAAGAGAAGGTGGAGGCGGAGGTGGGAGGCGGAGGTGGGATGGGAGAAGGGGAAGCGTGAGATGACTGGATGGGATGTGGCAGAACGTCTGCCTACCTACCCACCCGCCTGCCTGTCTTCCCACCTGCCTGTCTTCCCACCTACCTCCCCGCATGTCTGACACCCGCTGCAGCCTGGCTGCTCTAGATGCGCTGTGCGTGCACACACAGGACCAGTCGAGCGGACTGGCCAGCCATCTGCAGAGCATCGAGCGTGGTGAGTGCGTGTGTGTGTGTTTGTGTGCGCGTGCGTTTGTGTGCGCGTGTGCGCGCGTGTGTGCCACGCAGCGTGACAGCGGCGGACAGACTGGGTGCGTGTTCAGGACACGGCGAACGACATCCTCGCCACGTCGGCTCCGCTGGCACGCGACAAGCTGGTGGCGCTGGAGCAGCTGGCGGCAGTGCATGTGGAGAGCTATCTGCGAGGTGAGCAGCGGGTGTGGTGGCGTGTGCATGTGCGTGGTGGGTATGGCGTGTGCCTACTCTGTGTGTGCATGCGTGTGCGTGCGTGTGCGTGCGTGTGCGTGCGTGTGCTTACGCTGTGCGTGGGGACGGTGCGACAGAGTTCCCGCGGCTGGACCATGCGATCCGCGACAGCACGCGGCGCTGCTGCGACAGCAAGGTGGGAGTGGGGGAGGATGGAGGGAAGAGGAGAGGGGGAGGACAGAAGGGAAGAGGAGAGGGGGAGGACAGAAGGGAAGAGGATAGTGTGAGGATGGAGGGAGAGAGAAGGGGAGAGAGAAGGGGAGAGAGAAAGGAAGGACCACACCACCATCATTGCCATCACCATTGCCACCACCACACCATACCTGTGTCGTCTGCGCTGTCCAGCGAGGGCACATCCGCAATGCGTGCAATGTACTCGTCTGTCAGGTCGTCGTTGTCGGACGCGGCAAGCGGCGTGTGCAGTGCGTCGAACCCCAGCAGCTCCGCCCCCGCCCCCGCTCCCGCTCCCGCTCCCGCCTCCATCTCCACCTCCAGCAGCTGGCGGTCGTACACGAACAGCCGCAGCCGCGCAAGCGTGTCGGCCGTGGCGAGCATGTCCGCGCGCAGCTGCACACCGTCCATTGTCATGACGATCATGTCGTCTGCAGGCACGGCCGACATCTCTTCCAGGTGGTGGCGCAGCTGGTCCAGCCTGTCTCACCCCCGCCAAGTGAGCCGCGGCACAACATGGCACATCAGCCAGTGCAGCGCTGGTCTTCTCTTCTCCCTTCTTCCCTTCTCCCTTCTTCTTCTCCTCCCTTCTCTCTTCTTCCCCTCCACACACTCCTCCCTTCTTCTCCTCCACACACTCCTCCCTCCTCCTCCCCCACCACTCTCTCCCTCTCCCACCACCCTCTTACCCGTCGTCATGCGCGGGCAGCGCCTCGACAAATGCGTCTGACACCGGCAGGCGGCGGCCAGTCTCCGCCTGGTGGACGAGCATGTATGCGCTCTGCAAGCGGCGGTGAGAAGAAACGCGCGTGACGCGACCGCCGCTGCCTGCCGCGCATGTCCGAGCCGCTCGTGATGTTTGTGGTCGTGCGCAAGGACCTGGTGAAGGTATGCATACACCCACACGCCAGCATGTGTGGACACAATCCTTCTCTTGTGCCTGCATGTATGCACATCTGCATACTTGCATGCTTGCACACCTGCATCTCTATGCCTCTGCACCTCTGCACCTCTGCACCTCTGCACCTCTGCTTCCACCCTCGCCCACCACATCCTCGCCCACCACATTCTCGCCTGCTCACACAACCACAACCACAACCACAACTGCAACTGCAACTGCAACTAGACGCTTGGCTGGCCAATGGGTGCGGTGCTGGCGCAGACGGCGCACGCTGCCACCGCTGCGCTGTGGACGTTCCGTGACCTGCCGCAGACACGCGACTACACCGCCTCGCTGGCCGACATGCACAAGGTCGTTTTGGAGGTGCGTTTCCATGTAGTGGCAGCAGTAGCCTCTGCACGCTGTGCACGCTGTGCAACCTATGCACCCTCTGCTGCGCCACACGCTGACCGCCAACCCACAGACCTCCACGCTGGCCACGCTGCAGACCACGGCACGCCTGCTCGCAGACGCCAACATTCCGTTCCATCTCTGGACAGAGCAGCCGGAGAACACACCGACGTGCCTTGCCACCGCGCCTGTCACCAGGCAGTGTGCTGCGCCAGCCCTCAAGAAATGCCAGCTGTGGCGTTAACTTTGCGTGCTTGTGCACCCTTGCATACTTGTGCACCCTTGCATACTTGTGCACCCTTGCATACTTGTGTACTTGTGTATTTGTGCATACCTGTGCACATGCTTGTATTTTCGAATGTTTGCTGAGTGCCATGCATGGTTTGCTGGTTGCTTGCATGCTGGTCTACCAACTTGCTGGTGGCTGGTTGTTTTCGTGCGAATCCGTCGCCGCCACTGCTGCCGTCTTCGCTGTCGCTGTTGCTGTTGCTGTTGCTGCTGCCGCTACCGCTACCGCTTTCACCGCCTTGCTGCCATCCTTACTGCCGTCTCTGCCTCCGCCTCCACCCCCGCCCCCGTCTCTGTCTTCGCTGTTGCCACTGCCAGCAGCATGCGACGCGATTTCGACCAGCGCACGCCTTTCCTCGCCGACGTGGCCGAGGCGACGGACGTGCCGCTGACCGAGCTGAGGTCGCCGACGGTGCTGACGATGGCGGCGTCGCCTTCGCCCTCGTCCGCGTCGGCACCCTCGTCCGACTCCGACGCGGGCCTGGATGCGGACGCGGGGTGTGCCGCGGATGCCGGGCTGGACGCAGCAGCACTTGCGCGGCTGCACCGCCGCCACCCGCTGGCTGGCCGTGCACGCGCACGCCGCCGCGAGCAGACGCGCAAGAACGTGCGCAATCTGACGCGCGCCATGTGTCTGTGCTGCAGCTTCTTTGTGGTGGAGCTGGCTGGCGGCTGGTGGGCTGGCTCGCTGGCGCTGGTGGGCGACGCGTTCCACCTGCTTTCTGGTATGTGGAGTGATGGAGTGGTGGGGTGGTGGGGTGGTGGTGCGAGTGGTGAGGTTGGAGGTGGAGTGGAAGTGGGGTGGAGACGATGTGGCGGCTATGGGGTGGAGACGGTGTGGTGGAGACGGTGATGGCGACTATGGTGTGGTGGTGTCCACCTGAGTGCACACCTGTGCCTGTCCACACCTGTGCCTGTACGAGGGATGCATCTGCCGTGTCTCACACACTGTACAGATATCGTCGGCTTTGGCATCTCGCTGCTGGCCATTCGGCTGGCACAGCGTCCGGCCACCAAAGGCAGGTGGTGGTCTGCCACGGCAGGACGTGTCGTCGGTGTGCAGCTTCCCGACTGACACGTGCGGCAGTGTACACGTTCGGGTTCCATCGCGCGGAGCTGGTCGGCGTGCTGTTCTCCGTGTTCCTGCTGTGGCTGCTGACGGCACTGCTGGTGATGGCGGCGGTGGCGCGCCTGCAGCAGCCACGCGCTGTGGGTGGTGCAACGGGTGGTGCAACGGGTGCAACGGGTGGTGGGATGTACTAACACGTCCACGCGCACTTGTGTGTGTGTGTGCGGGTGCTAGTATGGCGGTCTCGCTGGGCCATGACCACGGACACCACCAGGTCAACACACATGCACACTCGCATGCACACTCGCATGCACACTCGCACGCACACTCGCACGCTCACTCGCACGCTCACACCCACCCCCACCCGACGGACACCGACGCGAGTGCCCAGTTCATGAACGTCAATGTGAAGGCAGCGCTGGTGCATGTGGTGGGCGACCTGTGCTTCTCGCTGGGCGTGCTTGTGTCGGCACTGGTGATCCGGGTGCGGCCGCACTGGTGGCTGGTGGACCCGGTGATGACGCTGGGCTTTGCGGCTGTGGTGCTGGTCACCACGCTTGGACTGGTGCGGGACAGCGTGCGGGTGCTGATGGAGGCGGTGCCGCGCGGCGTGGACGTGGACGCAGTGTCGGCGGCACTAGCTGAGCTGCCGGGTGTTGTGGACGTGCATGCATTGCATGGTACGTGGCTGTTTGTGTGTACTCTCTGTGCTCTCTATTCTGTTCTGTGCTCTCTACCCTATACTCTCCTCCCTTCTCCTCCTCCCTTCTCCCTCCTCCTCCCTTCTCCCTCCTCCTCCCTTCTCCTCCTTCCTTTCCCTCCTCCCTTCCCTCCTCCTTCCTTCTCCCACGGCTCTGTGTGCATACTCACCCTGCTCCTACAGTGTGGAGTCTCACGGTGGACAAGATGGCTCTGACTGTGCATCTGGAGATCGTGCCGATGCCGCGTGCGAGTGGTGGTGGTCTCGGCGGGCTGCATGGTCTGCCTGGCAGCAGCAGCGGCGGTGGCATTGGCGCCAGCACGGGCATGAGCGTGAGCACATCGGTGCAGCTGCCGCACACCCCGACATCGTCGTCGTTTCGGTTTGTCGGAGGAGGAGGAGGAGGAGGTGGTGGTGGTGGTGGCGGAGGCGGAGGCGGGCACGGCGAGTGGGATCTGGCGGAACGCACGCTGCGCCGTGCAGAGCGTCTGCTGGACCGGCGTTTCGGCATCCGCCACGTGACGATCCAGGTGGAGCGACAGCGGGGGCAGCGGCAGCGACGCGACACGCTTGGGCATGGCAGCGGGGTGCTGCGTGTCCAGCCGCAGACGCAGCTGGCGTGGCCTGCCAGGCACCGGTGCCGTGCGGTGTCGTGGATCGACGGGTAGTGTCTTCTGGACGTGTTGGCTGCTGGAGCGGGAGCAGGTGCTGGAACGGCAGCAGGTGCTGGAACGGAAGGTGGAATGGAAGGTGGAACGGAAGGTGGAACGGGAGGTGGAACGGGAGGTGGAGCAGGAGGCCAGCTGCTGGTGACCGGCTGCAGACCGGCTACTGACGCTGGGCGACTGGCCACTGCCACGGGTGTACTTGTAGTGGTGAACATGTACTTTTCGTCTGCCCCTTCTGTCTCGTCTCCCTCCTCCCACTTCGCCCATGTCTGTGTGGCTTTTCCGGGGCTGGGGCGTTTTGTTTGCTTTTTAGATCTCATGTTTATAAGCGTTAGGCACGCTATACAAATCTCAAGCTAGGGCTGTCGCTCATTGCACGCAAAAACAGATTTCCTATAGACCGTTATAACGTTATAGGTAAGGTTCTTCAGGTAGGTGTGAGTCTATGTGACTTTTACGGTCCTGTAGTTTTTAGTGGGGGAGAGTGCAGGAGGATCTGAGCATATGCGCGAAATTGCAGCTGTAGAAGTTATTGTAAATCATGCTAAGAGAAGCCAGCACAGTGATCATAAACATCACACGCGCATCTCCGCATGCTATTAACACGCCGTTACGTTCTTGCGTTTTCATGCAGTCAATCAAAGAGAGATCTCCAGGAGCAGATCATATGCGAAGAAAGCAATCCTTGCGCATCTCCACTGCAGTAGCAATGAAAGAGAAGGTGTGAAAAGGACAGGTGTGTATTTGCAGTGGTGTGGAATATGCATCTCTTGCCCACCCAGCTTATAAATGCTGACAGTTTTTGCACCCTTGTATTCGCTTACGCAAGTATGCAACTTCTTCGCGCAGTTTGCGATTTTCTGATTGCAGTTGACCAAGCAGATGATCCTCCTGGCCCAGCGTTGGTCCTTCGGAGGGATCGCGCAAAAAGTCTAACTCCAAGATGTTCTCTGCCGAGGGTCGTAGTTTCGGCTCAGGAGCGGTCATCCATAGTATCAGTGCTGCTTCCTTCGGTCTTGCTTGAACGAATGCGGGTGGCAAGATTCTATGTACACGAATGTCGTTTATGAGTACAGCCCTTTCCATTTGTGTTTGGAAAGGATGGAAAAGTTCAAATAGAATTACACCGAGCGCGTATATGTCCACTTTTTCTGTGTGACGTTGTGAGGAGTCGTATTGCTCTGGTGCAGCATACTGTACGCGCTTTTCAGCACACGTGTGAACAAAAAGCACGTACCGTCATTGTACCAACACGACTGGTATGCGGTGACTCTGCGCTATCGAAACGGCCTGTTGCGTCCCCGGGAAGATAGGCGGCCGACGAAAGAGTGCTCATGTCGGTGGCCAAACCGAAGTCCCCTACTCTGACGCTCCATTCCTCGATGGATTGTGCCTGAGCAGAGAGCAGCCCCGCTCTGTCGCAAGCCGAGTGGGAGGCAGATCCGCTTCCGTTCCGATCCATAAAAATGTTTCCTGGCTTCAAATCTCTGTGCAAAACACCGCGTCGATGAAAATAGGCAACGGCACGCACGACATCACGGAAGATCCTTCGGTTGGCGGCAACGCGTACTTGAGAGAACAGATTGGCCGCATTCGTTTGCTGAAAGTGCCGGTTCCGGTGGTGCAGATACCATTGCAAAGTCGTTTGGCACAACTGCATTTGGATGTAGAGGTAAAGTCGTGCCGGCCGTGTCAGCAGTTTGCCGCTGCCGAGATTGACTTTCGCTTGTGTTTGGCACAAAGATGCAGTAGTAACGGTGTCGGTAGCAGTAACGGTATCGGTAACGGCAACGGTGTCGATGAAGCTTGGTCCGTCAGAAAGACATGCTGAAAGGGAAGGAAGCAAGGAAACTTCCGTAGGCGAGTTGGTGGGAGAAGCGTGCAACTCCTCGTCTTGGCAGTAGCCTGAGGCGGGAAGTGATGTTGTCGTGGATGAGCATGTTGATGCGGCAGAGTGCTTGACTTCTGACGGATGTGTGAGCAGCGAGAAAGAAGGTAGTGAAGATGCTGCTAGCGGGACGGGCAAAGAAGTGCTATGCTCACTCGCTTCGTTGCGATCAAGTGTTTCCACGGAGACGTCTTGCGAGTCCACGCTGCCATAAGCATCTGTGTCTTGGGTGGTGTGCGTGGGCTGATCGTCACCCAGATGACTTTCACGAGCCGTCGGTGCTAGATCGCACAGATCGTTTACTCGACCCTTGCCATCCTCCTCCACCCAACTGGCGTAGTATCTGACGATGTTGGGATGTTCCAAACCACTCATGGCCTTCACTTCTCGTGTGACACGCTCAAACAGTCTGTGGCTAATTCTGACACGCTTGATGGCATAGAGTTGGTTGTCCAGTTTGTGGGCCGCGGAGAAAACGCAGCCGTAGGCTCCACGACCCAGTACACAATGGCTGGTAAAGTCGTCGAAGAACCGTGATGGCAGCTGCATCCAGTCCTGGAAGGAAGATGCAAAAGAATGCAGAGACGTCATGCTACAGCTTTCTCTTGCGTGGTTCACCTGGCTGGCTACTTACCTTTGGCAATACTCGCCTCCGATGGTGACGTTTTTTGTCAGTGCAGTTGCATGCGCACCAGAGCCCTATACGGTGTGGGAGGTAAGTATGCGCTACAGAAGGCACTGCACAGCCACGCACATTGATTGCCTGCATCGATTGCATCACCAGCTCACGGAATGCGTCTCGATACCGTTCCCGCTCTCCCTGCAGCTCGTCCATCCACTCTCCCTTGATGATTCCGATCTGTCCCAGCGCTCGACAGATGGTGGTGAAGAGGTGGCGATGCCTTGCCGGGTTCTGTTCATAGAGCTGACAGAAGTTCTCCAGCAGCGCAACTAGCAGCAGGCGGCCTTGCTGTTGTGGACCGATTTGAGAGTTGGGTGCAACGGTGTTTGGTCGGGCCAGCGACATACGCGAATGTGCAGTTCAACAGAACACAGGATGCTGGCTGAGCGGTTTTAGCAGTGTGAGAGGAGCACGCCATCAGTGTCGTCAACCCCGCCGCACACGACCAGTGCACGCAGCCGGTGCACACGACCAGTGCACATTCTAGCAATAGAAACAGCGTCGTGCTTCTTCGTGATGGGAATGAGGCCTTGCTCGCAGAGATGGTGTGGCTGTGCTTGATAAACTAGCTGCGGTAGTCAGCGTGGATATGACAGTAGCCTCCTTCATGCAGCCGTTTGTCGCCCCCAATTGCCTCTCGCTCGTGTTGGAGACGCGGTGTTTGTTGCAGCCAATTCCGTTGAACGCCTTGTATGCTGCGGTTATGTCTGCGCCGACGGCCGTCTTCTTGCCTTGTCGAAGCCTGCTGTCGGCTTCCGCTGTTTCGCCCTTCCGCGCGCCACACCTCGCACCGTACGAAAATGCAGTCGTCTCTTGGCCCGATAAGTCGTGCTGCGTGTTATTTGTCACGCACGACGTGTCCGTGGACCAACTTGGCCGTCGAGGAATGGTTTGGTCTGTAGTGCGTGTCTGTTGACTGACGCGTTCAGGCTTTTCCGTGACACCGATCCTGACAGCGTGATCCTCTTTCTGTACCGCAACACCCCGTGTGTTGTGATCGGTAGAAACCAAGTTGAACACCCTCGCAAAATGACGAAAGCGCTCACGCAGTAGAACCCGTGGGTAGAAGCGAATGTGGCACACCTTCGCAAAACCAGCGTCCCCTTAATTCGACGACAAAGCGGTGGTGGCACCGTGTACCACGTACGCATCTTGCATCTTGCGTCTTGCGTCTTGCATCGCTCGTCTCACACACCCCGCATTAGGATCTGGGAAACTACAACTACTCACTGATCACCCCCCGTCTTCGCTTCGCGCGTGCAAACGGCACCGACATGGTCACACGTGCACTCAATGAGATGGGCGTGCCTGCCTACATCTCCCCACGAAACGACATATTTCTCCACGAAGCAAAGATACCACTGGTCCTCCCTGTCATCGCTGATTGTTGAAGCTACATCTCCGGATCGGCTTACAAACTGACCAACAAACGCGCTTACCATCACGGTACCATGCTGCTTCACTCCAACTTGGAAAAGCTTCGTGGATTGCTCGGCTGCTTCTTAGTATGTCTCTGCAGATGGCTCAGCGGATGTTCATACGTTTCACAGCCCGGCACGTTCGACAGCAAGGGCGTGCAAAGCATACCGTCGCCGGTGATCAACATCAACAGTGCTGGATACCAGCTCACTTTGGAGAACTTCTCGCAGGCGCTGCTTCTTGCCTTTCAGCGCACCTATAGGGAACTGACCTGTGACCAAGTAAGCCGGAGAAGACGCGTATAAACGACAGATTGTGCACTTAGACGCCCGCACCATCGAACAACTCCCGTCTGTTCAGGCGTACAGATCCAATCTAAAAGTAGTATCTTGTTCCATACATCCTCCCTCAAAACTGTTCCAGTCAAACGAATGGATCTGGGCACAGACACCGGAGTTCACATACTCAGAAACATACACTGGCCCGGCTGGCTCGCAGGTATGTCCCGCGTGACACCAAATAATGACTCCTCCTTCTCCTCCTCGTGCTCCCATAGACCATTGCATTGTCATCCAAGCAAGGAAAGGTCGAGCACATAAGTGCCACCGTGAACGGGAATGAAATACCCGTCCTGAAGTGTGCAGGACTAAAAGGTAGCTTTTGCTTTGCTACATGCCTGCTGAAGAACAAGGTCTCTCGCTAGGACGGCAAAGCGTCGCTCCAGACAACCAAGGCATCAAGACGGAAGAACAGAAGTTCGTCTGGCACCAACTACTCCACATCCTATCGAAATTCTAGAGCTTGTATTGTTATTGTCTCACTCGCAAGCGTCCATCCACACTGTTATTTTTGACCACATGTTTTGTACATCTGTTAGAAAGGGCGAGTAACATTGCCCGTCCATCTATGCTGGCCATGGCACTACGTGTCTACAGCCGGTATTTGTGGATGCGAATAAACGAGGTGGACCATCCACACTACGCAGGACCAGCATTGATACCCGTCGTTTACCCGCACCCGTTGACACTTGCACAGTCGTAGCGATGGCCGATAGCTATCAGTTGGATCGCGTAAGGCTGCAAGGTGTTGAATATGACAGTGTGTTTATGTGACTCCTATAAACACGCCACGCTACTATAGTGTTACACAAGCAAGAAAGATTATGGTAGAGAGCATCCGGGTACTATGATTACGGCTGTAGCTGTGGCTGTGGCTGCTGCTGCTGCTGTTGTTGTTGTTGTTGTTGGTGCCGCTTTCGCCGTTCGACATCTTCGCCCTCGCGCAACTTCACCTTTTCCATCACCCGTTCCAGCTCTGCGGGTGCATATTGCGCGTCATGCTGAACTGCCAAGCGAAGATCTTCCACACGCTTATCCAGTTGCTCGGCTGGTAGACGCATGCAGCGTGCTAGCAGCTGCTTGTACAGTTCCATGCGTGCGGTCAGTGTTTGCTGCTCAGCAAGGTGCTTGGCCTCCTGGCGGACACGCGTGAGCTCTTCGTCTAGAAACTCAAGCTCACGCCGATACGCTTCTACGTTCAGCGCCAGCGCGTCCTCGCCAATCACATTCGCTTCCACATCGGTTTTGTATGTGGCGAGACTCTGCGAGCTGTCGTGCGATGTGACGGGATTCAGCACCAGCTGCTGTTGCAAATTGTCGATCTGCTGTTGCAGCGCGAAGATCTCTGCTCTGCGCCGACGTGTCGCTTGCAGGTGTCGTCGAGCCTCCGTCAGCTCCTTGCTCGCTTGTCGCAGTTGCTCCCGCAAACGCAGTTTCTCCGCCTTCTTGTCGGCTATCTCCCGAAGAAAGGCAGCGTCGAGGTCTTTTAGCAGTCGTGCTACCGCTGCCAACACGCGTTAGTGTCAATGCCACCAGGGTGGAGGGGATCAGAGGTACCAGTGATCATGTCGCGACCACACATAGACATGGCACTCTCGGTGCCTAGACCAGTGTTGTATTCAAGCTCTGGGATGGTGGTTTGCGAGGTGATACCCATGCCATCCTCTAGTTCTGGAATGATTACACGTGCAATACGATATGATTGGGAGTCCTCTTCCGTTTCCTCGCCAGCCTCATCCTCCTCCTCGTCCTCCTCTTCGTCCTCTTGCTCCTCTTCGTCAGCCTCCTCGATGGATCCGTTCGTCTTGCGTGCAGCGAAGTCGTCAGGGCCAAGACCGAGCACATTACGCACATTCGAATCAGCACCGGCCTCACAGAGCATTTCCACGATGCGCCGTTCGCCCACGCGAGCGGCTAGACACATGGCGGTGTCGCCGTGTGCGTCACGCACATCCAGCAGACCGGTGTACACGTTGCTCGGTGTGGAGAGAATGTACTGCAGCACGAGCACAGCATAGAAACGAGCGGCACGTCGCCGCGCACGCTTACCGGCCAACAGCGCGATGTGATGGAGCACGGTGCGTCCACGAGCGTCGGTTAGCGATAGAGACTGTGCGGCCAACAGTTCCAGTGCGCGAGGAAAGGATCGCTGCAGATAGTGGTTTGGAGACATGATGGCACGCATGAGGGCGGTCTCGCCAGCCATGTTTGTGCGACAGGGATCGGCGCAGCATTGTTCCAGTAGCCAGACCATGATGTCCATGCGAGCCAAAGAGGCAGCCCAGTGGAGGGCATTGTGACCCTGCTCATCGATAGGGATATTAGGGTTGAGATCAGCGGGTGGAGCACGAGCCAGCATCGGAGAAGGATGGTCGGTGAGGAAGAGGGCTTGGAGGTGAGGACGATACTGGTCGCTTGTGATCGCGGGCGGACCATCGAGCTGACTGGTGGCGGCGTTGCCGAAGGCTAACACATCAGCAACCTCACGCTCTTGAACAGTGGTTTTTGGGGAATTAGGCGCGGACGACACGGGTTCGCCCACGGTCGCTTGAGAATGACTCACAAACGATGTTTGTGGCGGCAATGGGCTGTGGTCTAGGTTTGCGGCAGGAGCAGGCGAGGAGGATTTGTTCTTGATGGCGCGATCGATGGTGGTGGTGGTGGTGAGAAGAGAGGAGGAGGAGGTATGCTCGTTTCGGGCACGCTTTGAGGTGGTATTGGTGGCGCAGCCATTCACCAGACGCACGCCGTCCTCCCACCTCGCGTCTTCGCCGCCTTGCATGGTGGCGTATCGTTTTCTAGCCTGTGAGATGGCTTGCTCTTTGGTGGGTGTTCTGCCTTTTTGGACGTCGTCACGGAACTCCAGCAACGGCGTCAGAATATCGCGCACTCCGTATTCTTCTGCGAGCAGCAGACCACGCTCGTAGGGCACCCATGTGCCTTGGTATTTGCCGTAGCCACCCTGGACCTTCTCATGGGTGCCGGACAGGATCTCTTTCTCGATGATCTTCGTGCGCAAGCCCTTTGGGATCTGCGCAACCTTGAGGATTTGGGTGGCGTTGAGGGCACGGTCAGCACGACGCAGCATACATTGCACACCACGACACGAGTACTCGTAGACGGGGATACCGGAGTAGATGGCGGTATACACCTGGTCGGGAGCAGGGAAGGCGTTGCGGGAGTAGGCGGAGAGGGACATCGGTGCGCGGGGAAGAGAGCGAGCGAGAGCGTGTATGCGCTTGTTTCGAGCGTGTTGCGCCTGTGCGGTGCGTGTATACGCTGGCTGTGTGTGCGCAATTGGCTGCCCGTCTGCCTACTTGCTTGGTCGGCGGCGTTGCTGGTGGCGTTGCTGGTGGCGTTGCTGGCGTGGACGCGTAGGCGTGAGAGACGCGCTGGTGGCGTTGATGGCGTCGGTGGAGGGCAGTCACGCCACACTGCCTCTTTCCATTTGTCTGTTGTCGCGATGTTTGCCACCATCCAGCGATTATGGAAAAGTCCATCGTCAAACGCTGTTGCCGCTGCCGACACTCACGCTGCCGCTGCCACCACCAGAAACACGCGCAACACACGCAGCACATACAAGCACGCATATCCAGCCGCACACTCCTCCCGAGATCCTCTTAGTCTCCCTGCCGCTGCCGCTGCTCATCCTGTTCCAACACCCCGGCGTCGTACGTCGTATCCCCAACAAAGGTGTGTGTTCTCGCCCCCTTCCTCCGCTCGAACCATAGCTCAAGTGTCCTGCGTAGTTCGCGTATTTCTACCCGATCCACTACCATGGGAAAACGGTAAACAATCGCTGACTCATCCCTCTGTTTTTCCTCATCTCACCTTGCGCGCTAGAAGCCAGCAAGTACACCACGTCTCTGGAACTGACACCGAAACTGACTTTGATCTGGACGACGACGACGACGACTGCAAAATACTCAGCGGCTATTCCTCTCTCGGCACCTCTCCGCCTTCTCGCGCAGAACTTTCTCTCGCCTTTCACCACGGCCACGCTAAACACGCAGCGGAGGCTCTCCGCTCTGCCTCCACTAGAAAAGCGGACCTAGCTCCAGCTGAGGAAAACGGCCTTGACGTCTTGGCTCAAGCGTGTGAGCACCACCAGCCGCATCACCAGACTGCAAAGCGAAAGCGTCCTGCTACCGAAGACACCGAAGACACCGAACCCACTGAACCCACTGCCGACGTCATTTGTGCTGCCGGAAATCTAATTGCCCTACAGCACCTACGCACTCCTAATACCACTCGCTTAAAGAAGTTCCACTTCTCTTCCCCGACCGTCGTGTGTCCGAGCAGACGCGTCTATTCCAACAGCCCTATATACAATCCGTTTCGTCCCTACTGCCGCTCCGAACGCCCTCCCAGTCGACCTTCTGTCGCTCCTGTCAAGCGTCTCCTCGAGAAGATGCGTTGCAAAGCGCGTGGCCAAGCTGCTCTGCGCCAATACTATACACAGGGTAGAGAACGCTCTTCTCGCTTCTGTCGCAACGCGAGAAAGTAAGCGTCTTTCCTCATGGCTTGCTACTATACTCATCTCCCGCAGAACTCAACTATGGATCGACTTTCTCAAGAAAGAACCTGAGATGGTGGATCTCGACGCACACACCCTGTTTCCTCGCGTTCTTTTCCCCTGCAGCTGTGCGAAGCATCCCAAGAAGAACGACGAACGACAGGTGCGTGCCTTGATCGCTGCGGTTAAGAACGGACAACCCCCCGGATCGCCTTCTGAAATGATTCGCATGCGCAAACCTCTGCCCACGCCAGAAGACATTGAACAGGCTCTGAGAATGATCAACTCGTAAAGTAATGGACAAGTATTCTGAGGTGTAGCTAATGTATTAAACAATCTTCTTCTTCTGCACGCCGCTGTCGCCTATGGATGTGTGTGAAGACGACGACGACGATGACGACACTACTCCACCACACCTCGACTATGCATTGGGGGTCGCGCCAATGCGTGCCTTTTCAACACGCCGCATCGCCGAACACACATACGCGCTCTCCGCGACACGTATTCCAGCGTGGCAAGAGCGGGCGAGCGTAGCGGCGCATAACCACGCAGTCTCAGCGCCCAACCGAAAAATCAAGCACCGCCGCTATGTCGTCCACACGAGTGCAGAAGATTATGGTGCAGCCCATCAACCTGATCTTCCGCTTTCTCCAGAACCGCACACGCGTGCTCATTTGGCTGTACGAGCAGACCGACACGCGCATCGAAGGCAAGATTATGGGGTTTGACGAATTCATGAACATCGTCCTGGACGAGGCTGTTGAGGTCAACCGGAAGAAGGACACCCGGAGAGAGGTTGGCAGACTGCTGCTGAAGGGAGAGAACATCACGCTTATCCAGGCTGTGGAGGGTTGAGGCTGGTCGGTCGGTTGGCTGGCTGGCTAGCTGGTGGATGTGGGATGAGGACGGGAGTGCGGCTGAGACGCGAACGCGGTTGAGAGTGATACGGGAGATGTGTCAAAATACGTTTATAATTTGCCTAGAAACGCGCATAAGACAGCATTTACAGCGTCATAGCTATGTTCAGGCAATTGTGTGCGTTTCACGGCCAGGCTTCTTACATCACCCAGCTGGATCAAAGGCGTGCTTCTCGGCCCTGCTTCTAAGCGAATTTATTCCTCCTCCTCCTCCTCACCCTCTTCGTCGCCTATGCTGGTTGCCATTGATGCTATGCTCTGGACGCTTTCAGTTGCCATGAGATCGTTGTCCTCGATACTGACGTCGATGTCCAATACATCCTCGCGTTTTGTCAAACCACTAATGCTCATGCGCAGTTTGTCCACCTGGCTTTCACGTCGCCTATTCAGGTTTTCCATCGGCGTCGGATACATCTCCTGCTCGCTCTCGAGTCCTGGGGTGGACTCGCTGTCGCTTATCGCACGCACATTCCACCACGAGCTCAGGACGCGCCACGACAGTGTGGCAAACCCCATGCTCCACACGACGAACCAAAAGACAAAGAACGTGCCAGATGAGATGCGCCAGTAGTACATAAAGTATCTAAGCCCATCGGTCAGCATCCTGTTTCCAACACAGTGACTACCGTAAGCCAGTCAGATGCGCGTGGATGCGCAAACGAGCACGCGCCACATCGAGACGCCCAATGCTTGCAATAGTAATGAGCGCGTGTGTGGCGCGAGCCGCACTGCCTGTTTCCACATAGTAGTCTGACATTTCCACAACAATCTTTTCCAGCTCGACCGCCCAGTGGATCAGAAGCAGCGGAAACCGCGCGACCGTGCGCATCCATCGATGCAGCTGCGACTGGTACGAAAGCAGTGCCTATACCACAGCTCACCCTCTCGCTCTGATTCCCCACGCGTCAGCACACATACCGGACGCGACGATTTCATCAAGCGGCTCTTTGTGTTATCCAGGAATTCCACATGGATCATAAATGTGCCTGGTTACTGGTGAGCAGCGGGTCGGTGTGGGGATGAGCGCACGTTACCAGCATCGTAGTTTCGCTGGCTTGTGGGCAGATCCAGCTCTAGTTCTACCTTGTACTGCTGGTCACGCGACAGCAGTATTCCCCCGAAGTCTACTGCTGCTGAAGGTGCAACGCCGTGGTCGCTGTACGCGTGAGCAGAGCAGTTCGCACGCCGAAGGCAGCACAGGCGGCTTACCCATACTGCAGGTACACGTCTTGCACATGAAGTAGTCCAGGGACGTACAGCTGATAGAAGGTGACGTAGGCGAACAGGGAAACACCGATGAGGAACGCCAGCAGCAGCGACGCCACCACCACGCGGATCATCGAAGACTTCGCGCGCGGCGAGGTCACGGCCACGGTAAGTGCAGAGACCGAAGGCTCCAGTCGATGGAGCAACGGGTCTAAGGCGTGCTTGAACAGCTGCTACGGATTAGCAAGGGGTAAAGGGGGGCTGCGAGCAAGCAAACAAGCAAACAAGCAAACAAGCAAGCACGCACGTCCATCTGCCGGTGCCGATGTTAAGAAATTGCGTCCGTGAGCACGCACGGTCAAGAATGCGTCACACGCGCGTGTCGCATTGTGTGTCGCCTTGCGTGTCGACACGGCGAGAGAACAGCATCGCACGCTCGCTGATCACAAGAGCGAGCTTTGTTTATTTATTCAAATACTTGTTCGATGGGGTCTGCATGCACGTCTGCCAGCTCCGACGATCGCTTCTGTCGCTCGTGCACACCCACCTTCTTCTTCAGGTAGCGCGTGGACTTCTTCTTCTTGATAGCCGACCGCACTACGTTAGGGGAGACGTATTCGGGGTTTTCCCAAAGCACCTGTCCGCGGAAGGAGCCAGCAAAGATCCGGATTGGCTGGAGCACGAAGCGAGGACCGATTTCAACGAGAGACATGCCATCTTCGGTGTGTGCTGCCAAGGGATCTGTGTTCTTGATATCCATTGGATCTTTCTCTACAATCTGTCGCGGATGGATGAGTGCAGCGACGGCCTGCATCTGTCTTACCTGGTAGTTTCGGAACCACACACGGTTGTCAACAACCGACAGGTTGAACACATGGTCGACAAAGGGTTTGCCACGACGCGTACGTCTGGGCACAGAGAACACTCTTTTGAGCATCTCGCCCATCAGACGCATATGTGGGGTGGTTTCAAAGGCGGGATCGAGCGACACGAGCGGACGAGATCCTTTCAGACAGTTGCCGGTCATCTTCAGCTCGTCCGTTGTGTGCACTAACATGAAGTGAGTATGCGGCGGATAGCGTGCGGACAGGCACTACGCACAGTTCTGCAGATGGAACTTGATGGTTGGTCCGTTCGGCGTCAATGCCAACCACACGTACAGATCCTGCTTTTTCCTTGCCTCAAACAAGAGACAGTGGTCGCAGTTGCTCATTTCCGCCAGCTCGTTTAACACATCGAATCCGTTTTTTGTGTCCAATTTGACGTCTGAAGGTGAGTGGCTGGGCGATACGGCAAGCAGACGACACCTTTTTTGGATTGCGGCAGGAGGGCTTCCAAGTCTTTCAGCAGGTGTCGGTGGCGATAGCTGACCCCACGCGTCGACAATATCAGCACACGGCTTTTCCGTGCTGGCTTGTCTGCGGCGGCAGTTTGTTTGCTTGCGCTGAAGGCAGCAGCGTCGGTCCGTTCGCTGGCAGCGCGCAGCAGACTAGCCATGAGGAGGTACGTTGTGTTTTTTTGCAACACCACCAGCACTGGCCACAACCGACACGCGCTTTTTCTTGCTGAAAATGGCTTGTAGTCCGCCGAACGACACTGCCGAGTGCATGTTGCAGCCCTAAGCAATACAGCGTCACCGCATTTAAGTGTGAGAGGAAAGGCTGTGTGCAGCTGTATTTCGATAGCCATCTTCAACAGTGCTGTGTGTACAGGTCATCTGCATCCAAACAAGGCCGCCTGATCATACCGCCACCACCAGTGCGCACACCACCAACCATTGAAGAACAACATGCATAGACCATATCTGTTCCTTGCTCCATGAACAAACATGCTGTTGCACACCCATCACATAACAGTGCAAACAACAGTGTAAATAACTATGCACAATGGCGCGGTGTATTCGAAGAAAGAGGCACAGCAACAGTGTCGCATGGCAAAAGCACACTATGCAGCTGCCCCATTCACGCCAGATAACTACACCACACACCACACACCACATACAACACACAACAGCTCTCCCCCTTCATTGCTCCACACTACGGAGTGTGCTCTTTCTGCGTCGTGTAGTTATGTAGTGTGGATGGAAGCAGTCGATCATTGAGCAAATTCTGGATGTCCCTGATATCATCAGTGCTAATCGCCTGTTTCCTGTAGGCGAAGTTGCTGTACGGGTAGCTGGGTGCACAGAACTTGCCGATGTCACGCTTGTACTGCGCTGACTTCGCATAGCGCGCATTGATCGTCTTTGTAGTATACGCACGATAGTCAGTTTCAAGATCTTCCAGCGCTTCTTCCCATGCACGCGGCGGAAGAATCAGCCATGGAATCACGGTGGTAGAGAGGTCCACCGGCTTGAATTCCTTATGCACAGATTCATCCACTTTTAGGTTAGGATCGATAGAGTAGCGCAGGAGTCGCCTGGAATTGCTCCTCGTGTGAACATACGACCACAACGTTCTTATCTCATCGATATCCATCTCCTCATCCGCAGCGCGTAAATCAGCATAGATGTTCGGATACCACTCGACGGCTCCGTTTTTGCCCTTGGCAAAAGTGCCACCTAGTTCTGTGGAGCCGTTTTTCTCCTGCAACTCTTCCACCAGAATCTTCTTGATCTGGGCATTCAAGTCAGCGATGGGGACATTGTCTGAAAACTCCAGAATCCTCATGATGTCTATGGCCTTCTCCAGAGGGAGCTCCAAACCTGGTGGCGAAGGGGCTTCCGCCTGGACTTCCGCCTGCGTGTCGCCAGGGACAGTTGACATGGTGGTGGTAGCAGTGGAAGCAGAAGGGTCGCTGAACGAACCGACGTTGTCGTCGTCGTCGTCGTTATTGTGCTTAACAGAAGGAGGATTGTACGATCCGACCTTAGCCGAAGGTTTGGTGTCGAAGTCGGCAGTACGGTCATAATCACGACTAGCATCAAGCTGGAGGTTGGTCTTGGCGTCAGAATGGACGCCAGGAGCGGCTTCAGTAGTGGTTTCAGGAACGTCTTCAGGAACGTCTCTAGGAGTGGTTTCAGAAGTGCTTCCAGAGGTGCTTCCAGAGGTGTCTCCAGAAGTGCTTTCAGAAACTGCTGCAGGATTGGCCTTGTCGCGTGACGGTTTAAGGCTTTGCTTGTCGGAGCTGCCGCCTGGTGCAGCAGAGATAAGCAGAGCCAGCTGGAGCAGAACAAGCGCAGGGATGAGATGCATTGTGGCAAACGGACAAACAAACAAACAACAAACAAGAGAAGCAAGAGCAGAAGCAAAAGCAGAAACAGAAGCAGAAACAACCAGCGAACCACAGGTAGGCAGGCAGGAAAGACAGGCGGACAGCGAGCAGGCGACGAGGCGGCCTTTTTAAGCCGTTTGTCGCCGTCATGCCAAGTGCAAAGTCGACCGCGTTTGACAGAGAAACTGGTAAATGACACTCCTGCCACTGCGCTGTTGCGGAAGTGAGCTTTTGCTGTGCCGAGAAATGGCACCCAACCACTAAGAGAGGAACAGGTGTGCCACCAGCAAACAATGCATTGCATTGTTCTCATTCAACGTCTACTGCACAAATGTCCACAGACGCCATCGCACTCACAGGCTTGTCACAGGCTTGTCACAGGCGTGACCGTCTCTTCATGAACAGCGTGTCAAGACACTCTCTTTCTTTCTGCATAGCGCAGTCCTTTGAAATGCTAATCTGGGAGGTGGAAGCGTGAGTGGCGGTGAAGTGCGTGGTGAGCAAGGGAACGAACCACGTGACCCCATCACCTCCTCTGGGTGGGAACCCCACACATCCGTCGCAGTGCGCGTCGCATTGGGCTTTGCGATGTCAGCGTTGCGTATTGTGTAATATGCAATGCCTGTGGTTGGCTAACAATTAAACGGCTGCTTAACTCTCTTCCCTCACTCTTCCTTCCCCGACTATCCCATCCATCACTCCACCCTCCACCAAATCCACAAGGCAGTAGCAACGAGTGCAAAGCGCACCACACAACCACACACCACACCAAATATAGCCAGTATGCGATAGGACCTGATGCTGGATGGCTGTGGCAGGTGTCATGACGCATCAGTGGAGGAGTGTAGACTAGTTGGTATTGATACACACACCGACGCACACCGACACACACCGACGCACACACGCACACAACACTGATACACCGCAGCAGCCGACTCTCTCACTCGCATGTGCAGCGCATACACACGCATACATGCGTACACTCATCCACACATCCACACATCCACACACATCCACACACATCCACATCCACACACATCCACATCCACACCCACACTAGCCCAGACTGCTGCTCACACTGCTCTGCCCGGTGTGGCGCCGTGTGTGGTCGCGGTACCGCTCTGCCTCCACCACGTGGTACTGCACGCCATCCGCCAGCTCGTACCGGTTGTCCTGCATGCGGGTGGCGAGTGTCAGCTTGCAGCTTGCCCATCGCGCACCCATCCACCCAGACACACACCCAGACACACACCCAGACACACAAACATATACACAACCATGCCACCACACACATCACCAAGCGCATCACCAAGCACACCACACCTCCCCCCACCCGCGCCACTGACCGTACACTCCGCTCGATCGCCTCGCTCATGTGCAGGAAGTAGTGCGGCGCGCCAATGTTGAATGCCGACCATGCGCGCGGGTTCTTGGTCGGCAGGAACAGCACGAGATCGCCCACCTGGAAGCTACAGCGCATAGCGTGTCACATCAGTATCGCATCACATCGCCGCACCTCCACACCAGTGTCGCCACACCACACCACACCAGTGCCACACCAGTGCCACACCACCAGTGCTACCACACTGCACCACACAGTCACACCACCGCCACCACCACACATACTCGCAGAATGCAATCGTGTCGTGTGCACGCATCCCCAGTGCTTGCAGCCGATCTGCCAGCACAGCCACCTCGTCTGTCGCACCACGCCGTTCCTGCTCCAGCCGTGCCACGCCCACGCACACCTCCGCACACAGCTTGGCCACGTCCACAGCTGCGGTTTGGCGTGTCACCAGGTGGTAGTAGCGCTTGACGGTGCGCTCGTGCCTGCTGTCGCCTCTCTCTGCCGCCATCGCTGTGCTTCCGTCGCCAGCATTGCCAGCATTGCCAGCATTGTCAGCATTGTCAGCATTGTCAGCATTGTCAGCATTGCCATTGCCATTGCCATTGCCATTGCCATTGCCAGTATCAACATTGCCAGCATTGCCACCATCGCCCCTCTTGTTCTCGCTGACTCCGTCACCAGGCAGCACCGGTCGCTGCGGCTCTGCCACGTGTTGGAACGGCGTGCACGATGCAGCTACCGGCAGCTGGCCCAGTTTGCGCAGATGCTACCACCTGTCAGCATCCCTGTCGTCCCTCTCTCCACCTCCGTCTCTTTCCTCTCCACCTCCGTCTCTTTCCCCTCCACCTCCACTCTCTCCCACCGCTCCGCCTCCCCTCCCCACTCCCAACCTACCGTGTGCACTGTGTCGATGTGCTCACACGCAAGCCGACACACAATCTCCCACTCCTCCATCTCCTCGTGCTGCTGTCTCAGCGTCTGCTTCAGCTCGCAGATCGTGCTGCTGCACTGCGAAAGCGCGTCTGCGTTGCTGCTCGCCTGCTCGACCAGTCGCTGCATGGTGCCCACCACGTCTGTGCCCGTGGCTGTAGCTGTGTCCGTGTCCGTGTCTGCACCACTGTCTGCGTCGCTGGATCGAGACGACAGCCGCTTCTTTCCATCCTCGTCACACTGCCACACGCTGAGCTCATGCATAGCCGGCGCCACCAGTAGCCACCGCCAGTAGCCACCACCACCACCACCACCGCCCATGCACACATGCCTACCTCGCTTGCATCTGCCGACAGCGCCGTCTGAGGCTGCTGCTGCTGCTGCTGCTGTTGCTGTAGCTGGCTGACCCAGCTGGCCATCTGCTGCTCGACAGTCGCAACAACCGCCATTGCCTGCCGTGTGTTGTCAGTCGCGCACTCTCACACCACCACACAGCCACACAGCCACACAGCCACACAGCCACACAGTCATGCACTTGTGCAGCCACTGCTATTGCCACCGCACACCACCACACCACCACACCACAACCACCACCACCGACACGCACCTCTGCTCGCGCATCCCGCTCGCTCTCCAGTGCCGCCTGCAGCTCCTGTGCCTGTCGCTCAGCTGCATCCGCATGCTTGGCCATCTGCACAGTCGTCCACACACACACACACACACATACGCATACACATACACATACACATGCATGATGAGATGGAGGAGATGGGTAAGATGTGACGAAGGATGGAGGAGGGGGAGGAGAATGAGGAGGAGGGGGATGTAGTGTAGCGGGGTGAGGTGGAGCGAGACGAGGTACAAGCACAACAGATAGTGCACAATGCACAACGCACAACGCACAGCGCACACCCTCACAGCCTCACCCTCACAGCCTCACCCTCGCACCCGACATACCTGTCTGGTCTGCGCTTGCAGCAGCGTGCACTCGTCCTCCGCCTTGCCGGCACGCGTCTCCATCTGCTGGCAGCGGGCGCTTGCCTCTGCCGCCACCGCCTGCTGCACATGCAGCTGCTGTTCCAGACCACGCACGTGCTGTTCCAGCATCTGTCCGTGTGCCACACGTCAGTGTCGCCGTTGCACTTGCACACACACACGCTCACACACACTCGCTCACACACACCCTCTCTCCCTCTCTCTCCCTCTCTCTCCCTCTCTCTCCCTCTCTTTCTCTCACCTTCAGCCGCTCAGTGTTGTCCACGCTAGCCTCCGAGTCGTGGAGCAGGTCATCCACGCTGTGGGTTGTGTGTATTGTGTGTATTGTGTGTGTTGTGCGTGTGTCGCGTGTGTCGCGTGTGTCGCGTGTGTTGTGTGCACCATGTGTGTCGTGTGCCTCGTATCCAGACTGCGCTCGCTCATCCAGCCTATCCAGCCTGGCTGGTGCCATCGCTTCTGCCGATTCTGCCGATTCTGCCGACTCTGTCGCTTCTGCCGACCCTGCTGGCTCCATCGACCCCGCTGACCCCGCCGACCCCGCCGACTCCACCAACTCCGCCGACCCTGCCTGCTCCCCCGACTGTCCAGCCATCGGAGACGCATAGATCCCGTCGAACTGCATGTCCAGCTGCTCGATGTCGCCGACCGCGTCCTGCAGCATGCACAGCAGCTGGTACATCGCGAACATCGTGTCGTTGCGCGCCGACTGTGCGTGTGCACGCGCCGGCTGGCCGTGGCGCAGCCATGCGATCGCCGCCGATATGTCCGATGGCACTGCCGGCGTCATCAGCCGCGTGTCCGCACACATGCTCGTCCACAGCCGCACCAGCTCGCTGTGGTACACTGGTTCGGTGCGTTGTCAGCATGCGGCAGCACACCCAGCGCATACTCCCCCTGACACACACACCACAGCACACCACAGCACACCACAGCACACACCCCAGCACACCCTCCGGCGCACCCACCCTGCAGCTGGTCGCAATCGATCGCCGGCAGCAGCTCGATGCTCGTGGTCTCGACACGCGTCGGCGCCGCCCGGTCACGGCCCTCCTCGAGCTGGAAGCGCGGGTCGTGTGTCGTGTACGCCTGGCGCCGCAGCTGTTCCGCATCGCACAGCTGCTGGCACGCGCCGGTGTAGGCAGCCGCAGACTCCACCAGCAGCTGCACCGCACGTGAGCAGCGCGCATCCACCACCGGCACGACTCACTGCGGCAAATGCACGACGTCGCGCGATCTCTGCCACGAACATGCCCTAGACGTGTGTGTGCGAGTGTGTGTCAGTTGTTGGTGTTGTCGTCCCCAGTGCCGTCCTCTCTCCTCTCCCTCTTCCATCCTCTCTCCTCTCCCTCTTCCATCCTCTCTCCTCTCCCATCCTCTCTCCTTCTCTCCTTCTCTCCTTCTCTCCTCTCCCCACCCCTCCACTCACATAGTCCAACAGCAGCGCACGTGCTTGCTCCAGCTCGCCAAACAGCCCGGTGTGTGCGTCGATGTCGTCGCTCAGCGCGTCCAGCTCCGGTCCGACGGCAGCAATGCCCGACTGCAGACGCGACACCTCTCGCAGCTGCCGCACGAGCTCACGCGTGAACCCGAACTGTTGCACAGACGCACACGGATACATGCACAGACGCACACGGATACATGCACAGACGCACACGGATACATGCACAGACACACACACACACGGATATGCACACACACACACAGACACACAGACACACACACAGACACACAGACACTGCGTCAGTGTTGCTCGTGTTTGCCGCACCCCACTCCCACCTTGCTGTCGCAGCAGCGCCGCGTGCTGTCGCGGATCGCATGGTCCAGCCGCGGGAACTCTGTCGCACCGTCCCCACGCACAGCGTAAGCACACGCACGCACACGCACGCACACGCACGCACACGCATGCACACACAGAGTAGGCACACGCCATACCCACCACGCACATGCACACGCCACCACACCCGCTGCTCACCTCGCAGATAGCTCTCCACATGCACTGCCGCCAGCTGCTCCAGCGCCACCAGCTTGTCGCGTGCCAGCGGAGCCGACGTGGCGAGGATGTCGTTCGCCGTGTCCTGAACACGCACCCAGTCTGTCCGCCGCTGTCACGCTGCGTGGCACACACGCGCGCACACGCGCACACAAACGCACGCGCACACAAACACACACACACGCACTCACCACGCTCGATGCTCTGCAGATGGCTGGCCAGTCCGCTCGACTGGTCCTGTGTGTGCACGCACAGCGCATCTAGAGCAGCCAGGCTGCAGCGGGTGTCAGACATGCGGGGAGGTAGGTGGGAAGACAGGCAGGTGGGAAGACAGGCAGGCGGGTGGGTAGGTAGGCAGACGTTCTGCCACATCCCATCCAGTCATCTCACGCTTCCCCTTCTCCCATCCCACCTCCGCCTCCCACCTCCGCCTCCACCTTCTCTTCGCCTCCCCTCCCCCACCTCTCCTCACCTCTCCCCGCCTCTCCCCGCCTCTCCTTACTTGACGTGTGGTGCATGCTGTGCCAGACGTGCCGTTTGTGCATGGATCTCCTGCACCGCGTCTCGAATATGCGACAGCCGTTTGATCATGTCGTCTGCGCATGGCGTGTGAGAACGGAGGTCCATGCCCGTGCAGCCGTGCAGCCGTGCAGCCGTGCATCCACCCATCCACACGCATCCGCTCCCACATCCATGCACCCATGCACCCATGCACCCATGCACCCATGCACCTACAATGCGCATCCAGACAGTCGCGTGCCTGGTCCCGCAGTCGCTGCTCGTCCGTCTGCTCCAGCAGATGGCGCCTGTGCATGCCCAGTGCCGGTGCCAGTGCCGATGCCAGTGCTGCATGGATCGGCACGTGTGTGAGTGCGTGCACGTCCGCGTCAAACGCATTGATCAGCTGGCCCCGCCGTGCCACCTCGTGCTTGAAGTTCTCCTCGAACTCGCCATACAGTGCACCCGCCGTGCTGCCTCCCCCCTCGCGTCAGCCGTGCCGCTGCCAGTCGCGCGCCTACGTGGCGTGCAGCTCGAGGTTGGACGCGGCCACGCACAGCGCCTGTGTCTGCGCATGCTGCTCCTCCACCACCGTCTGGCAGATGGCCGTGTGCCGCTCCGCAGTCTGTGCACATGCCTGCGCCAGCCCCCGCAGCCGCTGGAACAGGTACAGGTATGCGTCGCACCGCTCACGCACTCCGCCCCGCTGTGCCGCCGCATGCAGCTCACGCACCGACAGTGCAGCTGTGCGTGTGTGTTGTGGGGTGAGTGGGGGAGGCGAGAAGGGGGAGGGGGAGGGGGAGGATGGAGGGAAGAG
>QZWT01000162.1:0-26350 GCA_004114315.1 Cochlonema odontosperma | reverse complement strand
GCCACACCAGGAGCCCTTCTGCTTTGTCGAGGAGGGTAGTGCCCCCCAGCAGCACACCAGCAGGCAGTGCGCTCCGTAGGACTTTTTCGATGGCAGTGCTCAGACCAGCGTTGTTTGTACCACTTTGTAGGAGGCTGCGTATCTGTGTCACACCGGGTGGGGAGAGAGGGGTGGTGCGGTGGGGGTGGGGGTGGTGTGGCGGTGTGTGGTGCGTTGGTGGATGAGGCGCGGTGGTGGTCGTGGTGGCGACACCGTAATGGTGATGGTGTGTTGCTGATGTTGTGGCTGTGTCACGGTAGCTGTGCATGGCAGTGGTAATAGCAGCCAGCAGCAGCAGCAGCAGCAGCAGTAGCACAAACGCACATAACAGACGTATCGCAGCAGAAAAAAAGACTTCGCACACTCACTGCCACTCTGCGACGTGGCTTGCTCACAGGCAGGCAGGCAGGCAGGCAGGCAGGCAGGTTATCGACACCCACCTTATAAAACAAGCACGCTTCTGCCGCTTTCACTTTCATTATGCGTACTCACCTCGCATGACCACAGCTTCCACCCAAACCATGAGCAGAGATGCTGTATGCTACACGCACAACTATACCTGGGATACCTTGCATTAGTGGTGGAGAGCAGAACATCCAAAAACTGGACGATTGGCAATGTAGTACTGTTTTTAGGATTATATATTTAGTATTCTGACGTTGCACAAGGACCTATGGCCCAATTGGACAAGGCGCCTGACTACGAATCAGGAGATTGCAGGTTCGAGTCCTGCTAGGTTCACACTTTTTTCCTTACTGCGCTTAGTTTCCATTTGGTCTCCAGACCGCCACCTATCCTCCCTTCCTACTCACACGTCTGTCTATAGAAATATTCGATGTACGTTTCACTCATCTGCACATCGCATCCGGCGTCGTTTCCCTCCTCCTGACCGGCTACTACGTCTACACGAAAAACTGGCTCTTGTCAAATCTATTCGGCCTGGCGTTCGCCACGTCTGCCGTGCAGCTGATTGCACTGGAGAACTTTGCCACCGGCATGATCCTACTCTCCGGCCTCTTTTTCTACGATATATTTTGGGTGTTCGGCACCGAAGTGATGGTGAATGTTGCTAAGGACTTCGACGCTCCCATCAAAGTCATGTTCCCCAAAGATCTGTTCGCCGAGAAGCTGCAGTTTACCATGCTCGGACTAGGCGACATTGTCATTCCCGGCATCTACGTTGCTCTCTGTCTCCGCTTCGATCAGGCACGTCGCCGAAAGCAGCTGGACAATGGAAAAGGCATGCGCACCAAAACCGATTTCCCTAAGCCGTACTTCACCGCCTGTCTGACCGCTTACATCATCGGACTCGTCACCACTGTGTTTATCATGCACACGTTCCAGGCCGCTCAGCCTGCTCTGCTCTACCTCAGCCCCGCCTGCATCCTGTCGGTGCTGGGCATGGGTGTTGCGCGTGGTGAGCTGTCTGCGGTGTTTGAGTTCAAAGACGACGAGGACAAGAAGAAAGAGGACAAAACCACTCCCGCTGACGGAAAGACGAAGGCTCTTTCTGCTCACAAGCAACTCCCCACCGACGAGACTGACGATGACAACAACAACAGCGAGGATGAAGCCAATGATAGTGGCGATAAAAAGAAAGCACGCAGACGCAAGGGGAAGAAGGCAAAGTAAGCGCGTGTGGCGGATGGATCGATAAAACTTTACTCTCCTTTGTTCTGTCTCAGAAGTGACACTCGCCTTTGTATTCCATGTCTTGGTAAAGCCAAGCATCATCGTTTTCCTCTTTCCCTCCAAATAGAACTAGCACCCGACATCTACATACTGTGGAATCGAGAAATAGTGGTGGCCCACTGTTGACACACTATGGTAGTGCACAACGTTATGTCGTACTATCAATCCACGACAGAAAGAGCGTGAAGCAGCAGCTTGAAAAGGTATTACAACAGGAGCCCTGCCATTGGTGGGACGTACTGTGCGGCGCCAAAAAGGGAGGATAGGTGGCGGTCTGGAGACCAAATGGAAACTAAGCGCAGTAAGGAAAAAAGTGTGAACCTAGCAGGACTCGAACCTGCAATCTCCTGATTCGTAGTCAGGCGCCTTGTCCAATTGGGCCATAGGTCCTTGTGCAACGTCAGAATACTAAATATATAATCCTAAAAACAGTACTACATTGCCAATCGTCCAGTTTTTGGATGTTCTGCTCTCCACCACTAATGCAAGGTATCCCAGGTATAGTTGTGCGTGTAGCATACAGCATCTCTGCTCATGGTTTGGGTGGAAGCTGTGGTCATGCGAGGTGAGTACGCATAATGAAAGTGAAAGCGGCAGAAGCGTGCTTGTTTTATAAGGTGGGTGTCGATAACCTGCCTGCCTGCCTGCCTGCCTGCCTGCCTGTGAGCAAGCCACGTCGCAGAGTGGCAGTGAGTGTGCGAAGTCTTTTTTTCTGCTGCGATACGTCTGTTATGTGCGTTTGTGCTACTGCTGCTGCTGCTGCTGCTGCTGGCTGCTATTACCACTGCCATGCACAGCTACCGTGACACAGCCACAACATCAGCAACACACCATCACCATTACGGTGTCGCCACCACGACCACCACCGCGCCTCATCCACCAACGCACCACACACCGCCACACCACCCCCACCCCCACCGCACCACCCCTCTCTCCCCACCCGGTGTGACACAGATACGCAGCCTCCTACAAAGTGGTACAAACAACGCTGGTCTGAGCACTGCCATCGAAAAAGTCCTACGGAGCGCACTGCCTGCTGGTGTGCTGCTGGGGGGCACTACCCTCCTCGACAAAGCAGAAGGGCTCCTGGTGTGGCACCCGACCATTGCTGCCGACCTGTCCAACGATCATGAGATGGCCTATAGTCCCACAGTCATGGACAACCTCCAATACCTCGCACGCCTCGCCATCGACCCTGCCTTCACCGGACACCTTGCGAGTGCCATCCACGAACCGCACAACAAACACATGGACATCTCCACCACCGTGCTTGCCTACCTCAGACTACCACCACATGCGTGGGAGAAGGTGTTAACTTACACTGTGTACAGACATCGTGCGTATTACCAGGAGTACAGAATGAGGCATAAACAAAAATACTTCATAGACATTGAGCAACTCATCCCTCCTGCTGAGATGTTGCGGTTCTACCAACACACCTATCCCTACACCCGGTTCATTTCCGCCACTCCATACAAGTACTTTGACTTCGATAGCTTTATGTGGTTGCTGAACGAGAATGCCATCCCCTACCCTTCGCCCAGCAACATGGTCCGACTGGGCGCCAGGATGCTCCATGGCCAAAAACCAACGAACATCAATTATATCACATTGCAAAAACTTATCACCATGATGGTGAGGAAAGGAGAGAGGTCGTGGGAGGAGTCGATGCTGAACATGATTACCTCTGTCGGTGTCTATATCGATGCTATGACGAAGAGAAGACAGCCTCAAGGCAGTGGAGTACCTGCAGCAGTAACTACTACCATCACCACCACCACCACCAACACAGACACTACAGACACTACAGGCGCTCCTTCCGGCTTCCGTCTGTCGATGGCAGTGCTTAGCAGTGTAGAACCCATACCCTATGGCCTCCTGTCTGTGACGATACTGGTACACAACATGAAGTACCTGCTGCTGCCAGATGTGGTGGCGTTGGTGGAGCATATAAACAGCAATGACAACGGTGGCTGGGACCAGTTCTTGGCTCCTCCTCACGAAAGTAGTATGGTTTACATCAAGGTTGAGCATCCAGAGGTGTCATTCAACGAGTATCATTATCGCAGCGCAGATGACTTTGTTGAAATGTTTCTTGTGCCGAAGCTGGAAGCGTCGCATCGTCGCATCGTCGCATCATGGATCTACTTAAGCTGACTACATCGCAGAGAGAGAAGCAGTTGAAAGTAGACAGCGCAGTGAGAATATGGCACGACTACGCGAGTATGATCCAAGGATGAATCAAGTATGTGGATGATCTAGACAAGGATACGACACTGAAGAAGTGTACAGCACTCACTACGCTCGCAGCAAAGATGTAGCAAGACGTCGATGCAGCGGCAGAAATGTTAAGGCGGAACGTGAATAGCGTAACAGAAAAGAGAAGTGACCATGCTGGCAACACAGCAGCAGCAGCAAGCAAACAGGCTCAGCAGAAGTGACCAACTACTGATGGGCCATATGTGAATGTGAAGTGCATTGCTGTTGTCGTGCACTGCTGTCAGTTAGACAATATGCATGTACATACACAGAATAGAGTAGTGTTGCTCATCCACTTCTGTCTTTGTTTGTATCTGCGCATAGACACGTAAGTGAATGTATGACCATATACCACTGCGCGCAGAGGCGACACCACACGGCTATTGCCAAGGCGGTGTGGTCGTGTCCAGCATAGTCGCACACTCCGTGCTGCTGTTTGTGGTGCATTATGGGAAAGAGCGTCAAACGACGTGTCTATGCCCGACTATGGATGGAAACAGCAGTGTGCTATCGCGCGTGGTACGTGGCGTGGGGGGACAGCGGGTGGTGGGGTGGTGAACTGAGCGTGCACCGACACCCGACAACCACCATCACCACCCAAATCACCCTTCGATCGTGCCTGTGGTACTCACGGTGTTGATCATGGTGGGTTGAGACGCATACGCGTAGCGAGTACAATGGGTGCAACACACTGTTTTGACAGGGTCTAGCGTAAAGACTCAAGCTTTGCTTGCTGTTCTGTTGCATCGCTGTGTGGCGATAGTCGGAGATTGAGCCCACAAGATCTGGCAAAAACAAAGTTAGCCTTAGCAATGGCCTGGTGGTCTAGTAGTATGATTCTCGCTTAGGGTGCGAGAGGTCCCGGGTTCAATTCCCGGCCAGGCCCTTTTTTGTTGCTGCTCTTCCTCCTTCGATACGCGATGCCAGCGTGGTGGCATACAGAGTGCACATGATCTCGAAGGGAGAGCATGGAGTGGCAGAAGGAGCCGTGGTATAAGGACAGAAAGTGTTTCTTCACTAAGCTTTTGGTCGACGTTACTGGCAGTATGGGTTGGTACACATACACGGTGTGTACACATGTTTGCAGCTCAAACCAGGCTCTAGCATGAGTTGTGGCATCCCCTATATATTTGATGTGCGCGTGTTTTGGTTTGCAATGCAAGTGCTTGCATTTGAGGTGCGTGCGCTAAGTGTCACTACTATTTGACTTGCTTTGTTTGCACACCAAAGCGGGTAGCGGTGGGTGCTGCGGTGGGTGTTTCGGTCTGTCTATTTGGCAGTCACAATGGCGATGGAGGTGGTGGTGGTGGTGGCAGTGGATGTGCTGTTGTCTACTGCAACACATCGCCTCTTAAGCAAGCCATGGGAGCACAAGAGTGCCTGTGACACTGTGACACGCAAACACACCTTGTCTGTGCTCCTCCTCTCCTTCCCCCTTCTTCTCCCACAAGCAGGGCACACATACAAACAACTGGGAAACAAAGCAAGCCAGATCAAAGCTTGGATTGCACAAAGCTCACTACCGTTTGATTTGGCTTGTGCCGACCCCTAACACAGCGAAATGCTATGTATCATGCAGCAAGTAGCATACAATTATTATTATTGCTAATATGTATAGCATATTTCTGAGCTTTGTATGGGACTATGGCCTAGTGGAGAAGGCGTCAGACTTCGGATCTGAACACCTGGGTTCGAATCCCAGTAGTCCTACATTTTTTTTCTGCCCTTTCCACTATGGATCTAAGATTGGACACCTACGCGGTCTGATTTCCAAGCCGATCCTCTCTCGTGACAGGTGGTCGAGATTCAAGGCTGTGGAACGCCTGCTTTTGTGGCGTGTGCTGATTTGCAGCTGAACTGGTTCTGATCGCTCTATGGCCTTCACTTGGTGCTTTCCTTTTTCCAGTTGGCTTGATCTCTTACGCAATGTGGATTGCATCCATGCAATTGGGACACTCCAGATGAAGCCGCAAGGGCAACCGAGCTTACTCTTGGCATGTGTGCTTCCTGATGCAGTGTTGGCACACGTCGTCCAATACATGCATAGCTCGCGTGTTAACGCCCATCGAAAACAACGAAGCCCATGATGATGCACGTGTGGAGAGTGGATTGCACGTTACCGCGTTGTTGTTAGATTGCCTGAGCCGTTTTAATCACTGGATGCGGCATTGCGTGACACGCAAAACGACTTCCGAAATCTCGATGTTGCGTCTCTTAGGCCATCGCGCGCGACCGCTCATCCGCTACGCTCCCGTCCCTTGCGGTAGGTCCACGAGCCGCCATTCTGCCGACTGATCCCGTGCACAGCATTAAAACCTACTATCCTGAGCAGCACACGACTAGTGCTGTCCGGATGTACTTCTGGGCATCGCTACTTTTCAGCGGATTCGACTGGAGCTGCTTCCACTCCTAAAACCCCCAAAGCCTCCAAGCCTCCAAGCCTCCCCAAGCCCCTCAAGTCTAAACAGGATGCTGCGAACAAAGAAAAGAAGAGTAAGAATAGACACGCGTGGATGTGTGTGAATGTCGTTGACACGCTTGACACACTCGTAGGAAAGGCCGCCAAACGGGGAAGAAAACCGGCTGTGGTTGGCCCTGAAAAGCTGGAGATGTTGCACCTCAAAAATATCAGAAGAGATGGTAGGATGACTACACTGCGTACACTACTCCAGGCGCCTCACTATCGCAAATAGCGAGAAAGCTTCCGCAGCCACCGAAGCGTCCAAGCCCGGCCTTTTTTTTGTACATGCGTGCTAACCATCAAATGCTAATCAAGGATATGCCGGAAGGAATGGCGGCAAATCGGAAAGTGGTGCCTGCGGCATTAAAAGCAAGGGACATGTGGGCCAAGGAGAGCGAGCAGGTGAAGGAAAAGTTCAATGAAGAAGCAGAACAGGCGTTTGCGAAGTTCAAAGTGGATCGAGAAGCATGGGTGAAGAGTTTGACGATCGATCAACTGAAAGTTTGGAACAAAGCGGCGAAAAAAGGAAAGTCTGGTGTTCCAGGCGTGGCCAGAATACCGCGTGCACCAACGGTCCGTGATCCGACACTTCCGCGAAGGCCCGGCAATCCAATGCTCCAATTCCTGTGTGCATCGTCGTATTTCGAGCAATCCGTTGCAGCGAAGAAGACGGGTGCGCAGGTCATTACCAATGGTGTTGACTTGTGGAAAAACCTGACGCTCGAGGAAAAAGAGCATTGGCGTGGCGTGTATCAAACAAAGCACAAAGCATGGAAGAAAACATACGAAGCATGGCGGGCGAACAAAATTGCTGAAACGGAAGCGACCGCTGATCAGGTTTAGCATCGTTCAATTGCACCGAACATTTTATAATAGATTGCAGCTATCATGCTATTACCCGTGCTCTGCCGTATCGCCTCAGACCTCGTTCGATCCGCCCGTCGAGACGTGACATCCCTTCTGTTTTGAAGCGAGGGTCCTGTCGTGTCACACTGCACTCACCATAGTTCTGGCGAGCCCCGTTGCCACTGTACTACGCTGAACGGCGCAGATGCACTGTGTCGTTCATTTTCCCCAAACGCACAGTAGCTCTATTGCGCACTTTGCTGCGCACAGTACGTTGCCTGAGACGCGCGTCTCAGTACGTATCACACACCTGAAAGTCGACTGAAAACGGTTCCGTGTTCCGCTTTTCAGCGCCCCATTTCCATGGCTCCTGCTCGTGTGGTGGTCCTCGGTGGCTCGTTCGCTGGTATATCGGTGGTTCGTTCGTTGCTTTCCAATAGTCTTGATGCCACGGCTCTTCACATCACGCTTGTGGAGCAACGCCAGGACTATTTCTTCTTCAATCCAGCCACGTTGCGCGCTTGCGTAGATCCAGCAGTCGCGCCCCATTTGTGGATTCCGTATGCTTCTTTTCTTGCTGACGATCGGTTAATGATGATCACCGGACACCGGGTGGTCGCAGTGGCTGACGACAACGTGCGGCTGGACGACGAGCGCATAGTGCCGTACGACTACTTGGTGATAGCCACGGGTGCAGAGTATCCAGTGCCAGGAAAAATGGGTCTCGCGGATCGCGAAAACGGAATCCGTGCTCTTTCCGATATCTTCGAAGCGCTCAAAAGCGCATCTTCTGTGCTGGTGGTTGGTGGTGGTCCGGTGGGCGTGGAGTTGGCGGGCGAGGTGTGTGATGCCTTTCCGAAGTGCACTGTGCAGTTGATCCACTCGGGCAACACGCTTGTTCCAGGACCCATGTCCGAGAAATTCAAACGCAAAGCAAAGGACAAGCTAAGCGCACTGGGAGTGAAGGTGATACTCGGCGACCGCGTGAAACTCCCGGCAGAGCTGCGTGCACAGGCTTCGCGTCCCATGGGATGGAGCACGGCTTGCTGCTCGCTTACCACCGAGAATGGCTGTGTGTTAACGAGTGACATTCAGTTCTTTTGCGTAGGCGCGGGCCATGCTAACACCGCCTATCTTCCCGCGGAGTGGGTTGACCAATGGGGACATGTTCGCGTGCGCGACACTTTGCAAGCCGTCGGTCAACCCCACGGCCGCATATTCGCTGTTGGAGACTGCAATAACTTTCCGAATATGCAGCTCGCATTCACCGCAGGATGGCAAGGTGCACGCGCTGCCAACAACATTCTGGCCTTGATACGCGAACAACCACTTCGTGCCTACCGTGCTCCTCCGGAAATGATGATGCTAACGATCGGGAAGCGAGATGGGGTCAGCCAGTTGCCTGGAATCGGCGTGCTTGGTTCGTGGTTTACGCGCGCGATGAAAAGCCACGACGCGATGGTCGGCAAAACATGGCGAGAGCTGGGTGCCGTGAAAGACACCACCAACTCGGAGAACAGTGCATGCTGTAGCGCGGAAAATGGCGGGATGGCTTCTGCTGCCTGGTCTATGGTACAGGCACAGGTCGATCGAGCTGCGCGCTGGTCTGTCACGTCCTGGTGGCACGCGCAGCCGTCCACAGATATAGACGTCTCGCCTCATACCGAAGAGCAGTAACTTGTTGCAAATTGCTGTTCCAAGGCAAAGACGTTGTGCTGTCTAGTGCTATGTCTTCATGCTGGTGTGCGTGCACTCTTGTTTGCGAGGGAATCGATGATCTTGCATGTGCAATGTGATTTTGTTCGCAACAGACGAGCATCTTTGCGTGGGCAGCGAGTGTGCGAGGAGGTGCGAATGGTAGGGCTCAGACACCCGCCTTGGTATCAAGAAATGCCATTGGGCTTATAGTAACGAGAAATGGTTGATAAAAGGTTACAGGCGTCGCTCAGCTGTTCTTCTTCTGCTGCTGCTTGATCGTCTGTGCGGTGTTGCTAAACCCTGTTTGCCAAGTCACGCTCACAGACTGTCATGGCTCCTTCACTCTTGTCCCGCCCTACGCTATTTGCAACTCCTCTCACAGCGTCTCAACCCTGTCGTGAATATGATTACATTATTGTTGGTGGTAAGCGAGAGACTCGATGTGTGTGCCGCCAGTGAGTGCTTACCGGAACCATAGGAGGAACGGCGGGCTGTGTGCTTGCCGCACGGCTGTCACAGGATCCTACGGTGTCGGTGTTGCTGCTAGAAGCAGGCGTGTCCGATCGATCGCACTTGTTCTCCCGGATTCCTGGCGCATTCTCCAAGCTCTACCACACCGCTGCCGACTGGGATCTCCACACAGAGGAAGAGTCTGAGCTCCAAGGGCGACGTTTATTTTGGCCTCGTGGAAAAATGCTGGGTGGATGCAGGTACGTGTGGGTATTATGGTCGGGAGCAAACAGTTTCCTCGTCTGCGCAGCTCCATGAACGCTATGATCTACCATCGTGGTGCGCCGTCAGACTATGACCAGTGGGCGAGTCTTGGAAATCCCGGCTGGGCGTATTCCGACCTGCTCCCGTACTTCCGACGCACCGAACGCTTGCACCCCAGTCCCGCATACCCATTGACAGAAGCAGAGCTCGCGTCACACGGCTCAGACGGCCCGTGGGATGTATCCTATCCACCAGTCGAAGCGGCCATTACGCCACGCTTCCTGACAGCCTGCGTAGAGGCTGGCATAGAGCATGTACCAGATGTAAATAACGCAATTCGCGGCACCTTAGGCGCAACACGCTTCCAATCCAGCACGTGGGCGGGCGAGCGAATGAGCGCCAATCGTGCAATGTTGACGCCGAAGGTACTGCAGCGACGTAATCTAACAGTTGGCATTGGCTGCTTGGTGATGCGCGTGACAATGGACACCTCGAAAGAAGGACGAAAGCCACGTGCGTCTGGCGTGCACTTCACATCGACCTACGACAAGCAGCAATATTGTGTGGCGGCGCGACGAGAGGTGGTGCTTACCACAGGCGCAATCCACACGCCGCATCTACTCATGCTCTCGGGCATCGGACCAACCGAGGAACTTATGAAACACGAAATCCCTGTAGTGGTGGCGTTGCCAGGCGTTGGCCAGAATCTGTACGACCATCTGTTCGTGTCGACGGTCTATCGGTGTGCTGAGGGCGCCAGCTTGAACGACATGGACCAGTTTCCTCGCGTCTTGAAGGAAGTTGGTCGATGGCTCATAGGATCCCCACGCGCTGCACTGACCAACATTGTGGCTGAAAGTGGTGCCTTTCTACGCGTGCCTGCCGGCGAGCACGACGCTCGACCAGATGAGGCTGCACGTGCCAGTGGTCCGCAAGCCCCGCACATAGAAATTATCTGTTGTGTCGCGGCATTCATCGATCATGGCCAAGTGCGTCCTCGCGGACACTATTTCACGCTATCGACAATACTGTTGAATCCACGATCTCGGGGCACGATCACACTACGTGATCGCGATCCCTGCTCGCCACCAGTTATTCGTGCTGGCTACATGTCGGATACGCGTGACATGTCGGTGATGGTGGATGGTGTGATAAAGGCTATGGAGATTGCGGAGCAACCGGCAATGCATGGCTGGAACTTGGGCTTGGAGCGACCGGCACACATGAGTGCGACGCGGTCGCGCGAGCAGGTGGAACAATGGGTGCGCGAAACAGCAGAGACACTGTATCATCCTACAAGCACATGCAAGGTACGGGTAGCCGATGTTCGATGTTTATGGCAACGACAATAACGATTTGTACTCATACATTCTGCATGCGCGCGTGTGTGTGTGTGTAGATGGGTGTACGCTCGGATCCGTTTTCGGTGGTGGATGCGCGACTACGGGTGCACGGAGTTCAGGGACTGCGGATTGCTGGTAAGCCAAGTGTGTGTGTAATCACTTTTTCTGATAACTCGACACAATCTGTGTGGGACGCATGCTACAGACGCTAGCGTGATGCCAACCATTCCAGCAGGCCATACAATGGCACCCACAATGGCTATTGCAGAGAAAGCTGCTGATTTGGTGTTGGAGGATCGCATGCTGATGTCTAAACTGTGAAATATATTGTTTTCAAGAGGGACGAGAAAGTGTGTCGCTTGCACAAAGGCGCACGTATTCTTCTTCCCATGGACGACACGGATCAACTGCTACTACCATGTGCTCCAACACGACCACGACACTCCACCACCTCCTCCGTCGACCTCATCGTACTTCCTCCTACTGCGCCATTTTCGCTGCCTACACGCCCCCCGCCGTCCTTGACGCTTTATCATGCGCTTGCTGTTATTGTTAACTGTATTATTGGAAGTGGAATCTTTGCGTCCCCCGGTCTGATCATCACCCGGGCCGGCTCGGTCGCTGGTGCGATGATAGTATGGATAAGCAGTGCGTTTCTGTGTGCACTTGGTGCAGCATGTTTCGCGGAGCTTGGGTGTGCACTGCCACTCAATGGCGGCGAACCTGTGTACTTGGAACACGCGTTTGGCGAACTTGTCGCGTTTCTGTTCGAGTGGACGGCCATATTGGTTATGAAGGTTCTTTTAGCATCTCGCTGTATTCTCATCACTATAGCCGGGCAGTATCGCGGTGGTGCTTATGGTGTTTGCCGACTATTTCACACGAGCGATATTTTCACCACCCGGAATGGAGGAAATGCCACGGCCAGCCTATGTCCAGGATGTGGTTGCCATCTTGGCGGCTATCGGTATCACGGTGCTGCACGCTGTATCGGTGCGAGCGGGCACGTTTGCCCAAACCTTCCTGGCAGTGCTGAAGCTGTCGTTGGTGGCAGCCATCACCGCCGTGGGCATGGCTGTGCTATTCAGTATGGGTGGGCTGCATCGCAGCGGTCTTCTCGATGACATTTGGCTTGACACGAGCACGGATCCTTCCGCGTGGGCCACTGCCTTCTACGGCGCACTGTTTGCTCTCGACGGCTGGAACAGTCTCAACTACGTGGCTGGCGAAATGCGAAATCCAAGCCGAGACTTGCCAATCGCAATTGGCCTGGGGCTGACCACTGTGCTGACTAGCTACCTGCTGGTGAACTTGGCATACTTCACCGTCCTTCCCAAGGCTATACTCTCCACATCAGGCACCATCGCATTGGTACGTTTCTTCCCTTCCTTCTCGTCGTCCGCTCTTTGCTCTCCTCACGTCTATCTCTGTGGACGCTAGGATTTCTCGCATGCTATATTTGGACCAGTGGGAGGAGCAGTCGTTGCTGCGTGTGTTTCCGTGACAACTTTGGGCGCGGTGACTGGCTCCATGTTCACCGGTTCTCGCCTCATCCATTCTTGCGCAGTGCGTGGACATCTCCCACTGCACTTCTCTCACCTGCACCCACGGTCTCTTACTCCGATTCCTGCACTTATGCTTCAGCTTGCACTTGCTGTGTTTTACATCTTGGCGGGGTCTTTCGAGGTACTGGTACGCGTATGCGGTACCGTCGTTTGGGTCTATTATGGGCTATGTGCTCTTGCAGTGTGGCGTCTTCGAGTATTGGAGCCAAATCTTCGACGAGACATGCGCGTACCACTGTGGGTTATTGTGGCATTCTTAATAGGCGTTGTCGCGCTTCTGGGCACGACATTCTGGCGACAGCCGTTGGAACTGCTTTCCTCCATCGCGATTACTCTTTCGGGGCTCATAGCTTGGCTCTTCACACAACGAAAGCACGAGTTTGTGCAAACAGTAGTACGGCTTCGAAATTGGCGAGGCAAAAGCACCGCGTCCTACGAATTGCACGAGACACTCAATGGCAAAAGCTCTGGTGAGTCTTTGTTGGAGAACTGAACCCCCTTTGTTTATTTGTAAAGTAAATTGGTTGACAGTCAACCGTTCCGCCGCTTCGTTCAGTATTGTCACTGCGCTGTCGAAACTGAATGTGTATTGCGACGTGTCTACATCTGCGGGTGCTGTTTCGAGGCAACCTGTATGCGTATGTTTTGCATGTGGTCGATTACGTTTTGACTGCACACGCGAGTGGAAGAAAGGAGGGAAGTGTGGCGCTGAGCGCAGTGCAGCGGATGACTACGGCGCTGGCTAGCAGTTTGCAGTCGAAAGGAGGTCGCAGCTGCTGCCCGAGAGAACGATGTAACTTCATGAAAAGAAAGCAGGGCTGGCATTTGCATTCTCTACGTGGGCGGATGGCAGCATTGATTCCGCGATTGCATACGATCGGCGCAATACTGTTGTCAAACGCCACCTGATGTATGGAAACGAATACAGCATGCATCATGCGCACTAAACACAGCTAGTCCCCCGATCGCTCGTAAGTACATCTATTGCTCACAGAGTTGCTCGTCTATCGTCAACACTTATTCGCCAGCCAAGAGAAACTTGAACGAGCACAATTGATGTGGCCAACAAGATGCGTGATATACACGCTGCATCACGTCAGAAGCTGTTCTTCCTTCCTTCCTCTTCTCCTCCCTCCGCTTCTCTCATTCATCCATGGCTGTATACAGCAGTTGCTGCAAGTGTTAAACACGGTTCTTGCGATCATACGCACATCGTCTCGCCATTTCGCATATACACGGTTGTTGATCCCGACACGGGTCACAGCACCAGGCATTGCTGCTGCTACTGCTACTGCTACTACCACTACCAGTGTCGTATGCTTTGCTGCATGCCATACACACAGGTATTAATAGGTGACACTGGCATTTCAGATAGTTTCCAGCTCTGTTTGCACAGTAACGGCACGCCATTTGTGGTACGGCATCGGAAAGCACTATGGCCTGTCTCGCGTCGAACACATAATTGCCGCCATAGAAGAGCGACGGCTGGTCTGTCGACTGCATGAACTGCATGTACGCATGGATCCCGCCGTCAAGCATTCCCACTTCCGTGACGGCGTGTGGTAGCACCAGCTGTTTGATAAAGGCTGTCGCTTTCTCGCTATTCCATGGGTCAGCAACGAGGCGGACTGCATGCACTGGGAGCACACATACCAGCGCACACCACCAGTACAATAGGTCAGCACCCTGGTTTTGCCTGCAAACAGCGACGCGTGCTGCTCGATGTAAGCGGGAAGGGCAGAGAACTTGCGAATCGGCAGCCGGAATGCACCCTCAAAATATCCCATCTGACTTTCGTAGTAATTGCGCACATCCAGCACCAGTGTGTCGGCATCCCGTTCACGCAGCGTACGGTGAAACGCAGCAGGGTCCAGGCGACGCGTGTTCACGCATGGATGCAATGCCGGCACTCCCATCGGACACAGCTCGTTTGTGACGCGCACCGACAAGTCGGGAAACGCATGAACGCATCCGTCAGTAGGTTTGAAGAACTCAAGATATTGTTCGTCCGTGCGATCCACTGCGTTCAACTCAAACCATGGGTCTGTCGCGATCGCGTGCATGAAACGCTCCACACTGCCGTTGTCACCAGCCACCGTGGCATTGACGCCTTCATGCGCAACGCGCACCTTTCCCGACATACCTGCCAATGCTAAGATGTCGTATAGCTGCTTGGCTAGGTCGGCAGGCCGCTCAACCCGTTTGTACCGGTAGAAGAGCAGCACTTTGCCGTGACGAGGATCGCAGCTGCAGCTCAAGCGTGCAGGATCCGACGCACCCTTGCGATTACGACGCGTGCTGTATATCTTGGGAGTGCAGAGTGATGCGTCGTTGTGTATGTCTTCTACGGCCATCCGTGTGGCGATGTCTTGAGCGTGCACAGCGTTGATGTGGCGGAACGCGTGACCACGCTGGCTTGTACTGATGTCGCAGCATCGGAACTGCTGATCCGCGCCCAGGTGGTCGACGAGGAATTGGTGTGTTGCCTGCGCACGTCGTTGGCGGCTGTCAGCGAGCATGCTACCAGCCACCACACTGCGCGTGACTCTCTGTGCTTGCGTCTAGCGATCATCAGCGCATTACACTGCCAAATGCCTGTTGCTGCAGACACTTAATTTTGACAGCAGGCCAGACCTATTCGGAAGTCAAGCGGGCTTCTGTTATTGGCACCAGCCGGTTGGTCAAGCTGTAGCAACCCAATTGATGTTCCCTACTGTGACGCGAGACGGGGCGTGCTATGAATATCGTGAACACCGTGAACACCGTGAGTACCGTGTGGTTGTGACACAACTGCAATGTAGTGACCAGCAAGGATGTAGCATACAAAGAACAGAGACGGCCCTTCTCCCGTCTTCTCAATCCACATCTAAGGGAGAGATCTAGGTGTGACACTGTATGTTGCTGCACTGCATGCCCTTCGTAGTAAAACTGTCACCATGTCTGTTTATTCGCACTCAGTTGGGAAGTGTCCGGACGTGAACCGTCTCATGAGGCAGTGATATCCGCTGAGACTAGCGAGGCGTCCATTTCCATGGATGCAGTCAGTTGTCTCAGCAATAGCATTTCCTGCTGTGCTGTCTCCGGACTATCACTCGACTGAGGATCACCCATCATCTCCTCGTGTTCTATCGCGTGTCACCATCCACACACTATGGATACCGCCAACCATACCTATCAGAACAAGTGCAATATCCTCCAGTGACTGACCGTAGCGTGTCAACCATTTGGTAGCATGTATTCTTCCCTGATACAATGCACAACGATCAGGTGAGCGCACAACGCGTGGCTTTAAACGCCCTACCTCAACATCTTCTCGGCATACAAACGCCACGCACTTGGCCAATCGTTGAAGCGTGAACAGACCAGCGTCCAGTCGTCGAATCATTCTGTCTTCTGCACTTGTCACGCCATACGCATCCTACGTTGATCAGCTTGCCAGTAAGGATGAGGCGGTATCACACGCTTATATCGATATCCTCCGCGTCGCATACTCGTTGTCGGTAAGCCTCGTAAAGTTCCAAAAGGCGTTCCAGTTTTTCCCAGTCGTTTTCGACAAATTTGGCAAACAGCCGATCACGAGCAGTCAGCTTATCCGCGTCTGCTTGTTCCGGCAACAGGCTAAAAAGGCCATCAAGAATAGCAGCAACGTGCTCTGAGAAATGAGCACTGACTTGGCACCAGACATATACCTTGCTCCTCTGCTTCAGAGTACATCTTGTAGGCACGACGATACTTTTTTGCTCCCTGCAAACAGACGGCAAGTAGTGTTACAACGACGACAGCAATAACGACAACAGCAGCAGCACTAGAAGTCAAAATACCTTTTGCATCAACGCTCCAAACAACAAGCTCAGTCCTAGCTGCTCAACAAATATGACAGCGCACGTGCGAGCCGATGGCCCGCGACGAATCAATGCATGGTCCAGCACTTTAAGCGCGCGTTGACGCGCCATTTTCCGCTCTCTAACACGGTGAATGATGCGACCAGTATGACACACACACCGAATCATCATCAGCATCAACTCCACCCCTTCGGCTTCTATGAAGGTTTGTTGGCCTTGCTCAAGCGATAGCAGGCTGCACAGTATGTCAAAAATGTTTTCCATATACTCCTCCTCTTCCGGCTCAGTCGGGTCTTTGCGTTTGAATCGCTAGCGCTCGTTTAGACCCTACCATACAGCAGGAAAGCCTACGCCAAGGCAAACAAGCAGACTGTCAACGCCTTTCATCGCAACAATGCGCTCTTGATTGCCTGCGAAGTGAGAGAAAGCGCACGTGCTTCGCAGGTGTACTTGGAGAGTTCTGCTGCAAGATTGCGGTTATTTCCGATGCGTAGGTTCGGTTCGAGTCGGATGCTTTAGCACCGATTCGCAAGAGCAGCCAGTTGAGCAATGCCGTGGTGCTGCCAATACGATCGGCATGTGACGGGTCGATAGACACGAGATTTTCAACCACCTCTGTTGTCGCACAGCCATAGTGATGAGTGACGACCCAATTTGCAGAATGTCTACCAAGCGTGTTGAACACACTGATACGATCTGACTCCTCCGTTTCATCCAGTCGCTCAAGATTCTTTATCAAATAGTCCGTAAAGCTCAGTTCCATCTATCGTCCACGATCAACCAGCCATCCTGGACGCTCCATCCGACCCCACTCACAAGGTGTTGCGCAAATGCGTGCAGTGCTGCCTCACTGTCCACCTCTTGAATATTCTCGTCCAAAAGCTCATTCAGAAGTGTCACCACTTCATTGGCGATATCGGAGTTCTCGTGCCGGAGCAAGGTCGCCAAAGTATCCATCACACGCAGCTCAATCAGCCTCCCGTACAGTTGGGGCACCTGTGTCACTTGCTGCAGATTCTTGATAGCTTCACACAGGTCCACTTCCGATTCGGCGAATCTGTCTGTAGTGAGGAGGCGTGCTGGGTAAGCAAACACACCTCACTGGCTCGTCAGTGTATTTCATACGCAGTTCACGGTTCTGCACTGCAGCATTTTCCAGTCTGACAACGAGACGCTGCACGCCTAAGACATCCATTTTTTCCATCTGCAATGGTAAGCCACCGGTATGCGTGGACGTGCGCGTGCGCGTGTTTACCCGAATCTCGTCTGCGCCGTCAACCGCATTAAGCACGTTGCGATAGCTCTCGTCCAATCCGTCTTCAAAGAATCTGCTATCCTCCTCGCTATTAATGGTGTATTCTTCTGTTTCCATTGCTGCTGATGTCTCAGACGTTGTCGTCCCATGACCCGGCATCCGGATTTCTTGCACACTCTCTGTCACTTTTCGCTTACGCGCTAGCTCTGGCGCAGGCACCTAGCAGAGTGTATTGCATTCGAATGCATGTTCCCAAAAGCGCGTATAAAAACTGACTTTGAAAATGGCGTCCACGTCCATCGTACAAGCAAATGGTTTGACGCACGACTGCTGCAGCAGTCTCGCAATCGCGTTCTGGCGGGTTGGAGCGTGCCAGCCAGCCAGCCAACTAACACAAGCAGGCATGTGAATGGCACACTATATGCATGCCGAACCACACGCGCTCAACAGACGCTACACCACACTGCATGGGCTAGACACTGCTTTGCTCACATGGCCAGCCGTGTTCCATACGTGTTGCAGGCACGACGTGTATTGTATATTGAACGAACATAGGCTATAAGACACGTGTTACCGCTTCAAACACCATGATTGCACTGGCATTGGTGGGAAAGGAGCGTAGAAATGCAGGTGTGAATCCTGGTGGAAGCGAGTCAGCGGGAATGGGTGTAGCGCAGGCGCGTCGCTTGCCTCGGTAGAATCCTCGGATGCCATCTTCAGTGCAAATGCATCAGCTTGGGAGCGATTCGGACACATGCACGCCTACCTGATCTAAACAGGTCAAGCACGCAGGCGCGGATTGTGGCCCAGCGTGGGGGTTGGACATCCGGCTGGGTCATCCATCGATTCTTGACGGTGTCTAGAGAGAGCGGTGAGTATGTGGGGTGGTCAGAGGGACAGAGAATCAATAGACCTACCCACAGGGAAGCAGCAAAGCCAGAAGGTGTTAGCAGCCAGTCCACCAGCCACAAAGTTGATGCTGGGCTCCGGAAGCGTGGTTTTGCGCAACTGAATAGAGTACCACTACAGGTGTGCGTGTTCATGTTAACAGGTGTGTTCATGTCAACAGCAGTGCTGCCGCTTGTACCGCCAACACACGCGTCCGCACCTCGTAGCTACCCCAGAACACAGAGAAAAAGCTGCGCATCACCATGGTCAAGCCAACGCCTTTCCACAAACCGAATAGGCCGTGATTGTTGACCTAGATGTGAGTGATGTCGTGGGACGGAAGAGGTACCAATTTCTTGGCACAGTCTATCGGGCCGGTATAGGAGCGAGACAGTTTGTCGGCGTATTGCACTTGCAGTCGTGCTTTGATGTGTTCCACGGGTGTGGCCAACACCGACACAACAAGGCCCGCACCTATTCTTTTAGGAGACGGGCGGGCGGACGGGTGGACCACTGTAGAGTACCAAGGCCAGCCAGTGCGTGTTCGCGGATGGAGAGTTGTCTGGTACGGTCGTTTCCTTGCAGTAACAAGCGGATGTTCGAAAGCGTGCCATAGCTGTAGGGGAGTTAGGCAGGCTGCGAGTAGGGAAGCTGAGCACACACAGTACAGAGTCGAGAAATATCCAGCCGATCAACGGCGGAGTAGCGCCTATTCGTTATCGGCTTACCAGTCGGTGTGATGTTTGACTACCTTTGTAAAGCGCTCGTACACCCTCCTATGCCGTCTAGACTTGGACTCACGCGGCGCATGCGCACACCTGCTTCACAGTAGCCCTTAAGCACTGGAGAGGGCCAGTAAAGCGTCCGCCAGCACTTTCAGACTGCATACGGACCTTGATCGTATCTACCGACGCGAACGTGGTGTTAGAAAGAGGGAGAGGGAGAGGGAGAGTGTGCGTGCGTGCGCAATGCGCTGCATCTCTGACTGATTGGCAAGATCTTACCAAATGGATGTCCCACAGCTAGCTTAGTAACACCAGAAAACATGCCAGCGGCAAAGCCGCGAAAGTAATCGCGTGTGGGGAATGCATCGTTGCTCATTGCTGCAACGCAGGTAGCGTTAGCGTGTATGACGCGGTGCGACAATCTCCGCGCTGGTGCTTGTTGAAAACTGGTAAACACTCCGCTGGCAATCGCCACCCTCCCTTTATTCGACATTCCATGGGAGCGTGCTCTCACTTCGTTGACCGAAAGGACACACGCTACTGCTGGCGGTTAAAAGGGGGGCATTGATGGTGTCACTGAAGCTGCATACGCATACACCCCTTCTAGCAGATGTGAGGAATCCGGCGTTGAGGGCGCCCATTCATTAACAAATTGACCAACTATTACAATAGACCGAAGGCAATGATCATTGACCAGACCACACCTGCTCACAACGTCTTGCGTAGCTCGTAGGCAGCATCAGGCTCGATACGCTTGTAGTATCCAGCCACAGTGGTTGCAATCGTAAATCCATGACGCTCGTAAAACTTAACCGCCTCGTCATTTGACACCTGCACATGCAGAAACACTTCAGCCACGTTGGGATGGTTGGGCAGCTGGGACATGATATGCAACAGCAAACGCGTGCCTGTACCGCCGTGTCAGCGAGACGCTGGACAACAGCCACTCACCGATACCCAGTCGACGGTAGGGCGCCAACACGCCAAGCGTCATGATGTACAATCGCTGTTTCCCCGGCAACGTTGGATGTGGTTCTATCTTGCAGCACACAGAGCCCACGCACACATCGCTGAAGAATGCTGACCCCTGGGTGAGCACACATCCTCACACAGAGGCTCACCAAACTTCACCAGTTCTCCAGCGGTAAGGGCGTCGTTATAGAACTGGTCGGGGTATTTGACGGGAAACAGCACCGTGTTCAGCAATCGCAGCTGACCAGCGTTATTTGGCGTCAAGCCCACCAACGCCACTCGGTCTTTTGGCACGCTTCTGGCGGAAGGCATGGCTGTGGTTGTGATTGTCGTTGGCTCGGACGGCAAATCCGCCGGTTGTTGTAGCGAATGCAGCATTGCCGTGCGTGTCGTCGCTTTTTCCGCAAATGAGTCTTTCGCCACTGCAGTTCGCACAGGCCGCCACACGTCTGGCCAGCGAATCCGGAAAACGCGGGAATGCGTGGCAGTGGCGTACACCTGCAGTACGCGTTACAGAATAAGCCGTTAAAGACAAGTCTGTAGCTGTGCATGCGTCTGGCTATCTGTATCGGCGGACTGTCCGTGTAGACGATGCTGTGGTCGCTCGACCAACAACAACAACAACAACAGCTCAAGCAGACGTGCTGCTTGTGCCAGACGACGACGACGACGCAATGGCAATAGTGCGTGGCGCATCGGCCGCGTCTTCGCTCGTTGTCTGGGAGTTCAGCATAGTGTATTCCTCCAGCTACGGAGTGCCGGTGCTGTACTTTCGTGCGTTCTTCCCTAGTAAGTGTGTACATGTGTGGACGCAAATACTTGCCTTCTCGTTTCCTCAAGCATGCGAGAAACTTAATGCCGCTCATGTAGACGGGCTTCTTCTGTCTATACAAGAAACGCTTACACGGTGTGATATGGATGCACACACGGCAACAACAGCAATCACACAGACGGTAAACCATCCACTGTTCATTCATACTTATTGCTTGAGGAACACCCGTTCACCGGTGAGCCTTGGTATTACTTCCATCCGTGTGCGACCGCTTCGCTCTTGCAACAGCAGCAGCAGCAGCAACAACAACAACAGCTAGATGCAGTCGAACCTTCTACCTTCCACGCTGCCTATTTGGTGCAGTGGCTTAATCTGATTGGAAAACCGATCCATTGTACATTGCCGATAGAATATGCTGACGTCTTTCTTCTCCGTTGCCATATGTGTTATTCATGCTGTAGCTGTGCCAACAGCGTCAGCACCTCCTGCGTTTTCTTCTGTTGCCATTCTTCCTTCTGGGCTTCCTGCTTTTTACTCGCCAAGATGGCATCGGAAACAGCAACCATCTGCACATGAGCCACGTAGTGCGTCTGTTTATACTCACCTTTTGCTGCTGCTGCTGCTTGCTTGGTGCGCGGATGACCTGTGCCAGCGTGTCGAACTGTGTGTCAAGAGAACAGGCCAGCTCCCTGGCCATCGCTCCCTTCAGCGTCTCTTTCTTTTGTCGCGCTTCTTTTCCTCGTTTGGTCTGGCCCGTCAATCGGCACGATCGTGCTTTGCCGGTTTTTGGCATGTGCAGTGTTCGCGAAAAAGGCGCCTGCGAAATGCTTCCTCGCACCTTACGATTTCTCGCGTCACCCGCCTCCTTTCACCGACAACGCCGCTATGCGTCCAAAATCGTTGCTTCCTCCCTCAATGCTGTTGAAGACATTCCTTCTGGAAGCACGCTGCTTGTCGGTGGCTTTGGGCTGTCTGGCATCCCAGAAAACCTGATTCGCGCGCTCAAGGAGCACCAGAACATCAAGGATCTCACGGTCGTCTCCAACAACGCTGGGTAAGACATGGACAGAGGTACGGCCGATAGCATTCTAAGCTGTTAGCGTGGATGATGCTGGTCTGGGGCTGCTGTTGCACACACGACAGGTACGCCTGCGCACACACACGCTGCTTCCTATTCACACCGCGTGGAGATACGCAAAATGATATCTTCCTATGTTGGAGAGAATGCGGAATTCGCTCGACAATACTTGCAAGGCGAGCTGGAAGTGGAGCTGACACCGCAAGGCACGTTGGCCGAACGTCTCCGTGCCGGTGGTGCTGGTATTCCAGCTTTCTGTAGGATGCCGTGTCGGTCGTGGTGTGCTCGCTAAAACCACACTCCCAGATACCGCTACTGCGTTTGGCACTCAAGTGCATTATGGAGGGACGCCTATCAAGCACGATCGACACGGAAATCCTGCCATTCTGTCTGAGCCCCGAGAGGTAGCGTAGCAGTGTCTCGACCACACACGTCTCACCACCTCACCACCACACCCTTCAGTCACGCTCATTCAACAACCAAAACTACATCATGGAGGAAGCAATTGTCGGAGACTTTGGCTTGGTAAAGGCGTGGAAAGGTGATGCCCTTGGAAATCTTATGTTCCGGTACACCTCCTCTCCCACCACCCTCCCTCTCTACGCGCTAACAACGCCGTAAACCTCCCATGCACACAGAGGCTCTGCAATGAATTTCAATCCTGCTGTCGCCAAAGCTGCGCGCATCACCATCGCTGAGGTTGCCACACCAGCCGTGTTTCCAAGCACATTTGCTCATCATCTACAGGTGGAGGAGATTGTGCCGGTGGGAAGCCTTCCACCAGAACACATCCACGTTCCGGGGATCTACGTGAAGCGTGTGGTGCAGGGCGAGCGATATGACAAACGTATTGAGGTATATGCACGCGTTGACGCATACGATTCACAGCACTCATCCGCTGTCAGCGCGTAACGCTAGCGCGCGAAAATGCCGCGGACGAGGGAACGGACGAGGCGGCGATAAAACGAAGCAGAATTGTGCGTCGTGCCGCTCGAGAATTCCAAAATGGCATGTATGGTAGGTGACGAGCGTCGTCTCTGTTCGACCTTTGCTTAGTGAATTTGGGTATCGGAATGCCTATGATGGCCACCCAGTACATTCCATCCGGGGTGCATGTCGTGCTGCAGAGCGAGAATGGCATCCTGGGCCTTGGCGGGGTGATGTGCGTGTACACGAGACAAACTGATTGTATTCTAGTATCCGCGGGATGGTGAACAAGATGCGGATTTGATCAATGCAGGTAGACAGAACAAGTGGTTGGCGCGTCAGCTTATTTGCCAGGAAAGGAGACGGTCACACTGGCCCCGGGAGCATCGCTATTCAGCAGTGACGAGTCATTTGCAATGATCCGCGGGTCTCACGTGGACTTGACGATCCTTGGTGCGATGCAAGTATCCGCACGCGGTGATTTGGCTAACTGGATCATTCCCGTATGCTGTGTCTCCTGTTGTTTGCTGATGGTTAACACCGGTGATAGGGCAAAATGGTAAAGGGCATGGGAGGTGCGATGGATCTAGTGGCAAGCGCGCGCACGCGTGTTATCATCACTATGGAACACACGGCCAAGGGTGGCAAGCACAAGATCTTAACAGGTTGCACGCTGCCACTGACAGGCCAGGCGTGTGTGGACCGTATTATTACCGATCTAGTAAGCGGGCGATGTGCTGACACGTGCAGACACTCATCCGAAAAGTGCGTATTTGACGTGGATCGACATGGCGGCAGTGGTCTGCGCTTGATCGAGCTAGCAGACGGTGTGACTGTGGATCAAGTGCATGCAGCAACCGGGTGCGATTTCTCGGTAGCCGACCCAATACGATCGATGAGCGGTTAGCCATGCGCGCTGGATACGACAGCGAGCCAAAAAAGGACTATGTAAAGTGCTTGCTGAACCCAGCTTTGTGCACAGACAAGATCTTTAAATGAAGGGAGCTGTTGTTTCCATAGCGTTATTATCACAGTAGCAACCTGATGGTCGTTTGTTGCGACGCAGCAAACAAGCCAGTGATTATGCATCGGCAAACCTTGCCGGAGGAAGAAGAAGAACAAAGAGCTGCAACATGTTGATACCGATGCTATTGATGGAACGGTCGCTTGGCTCAGTAGTTCAATGATACCACTTAGCTTCCTTTCTGAAAAGTCCGTCATCGTTCTTTCAACCACTTTGGCATCGACGCTGCTTCCAATGAAACATGTTGCTATTGCTAGACATCCGCCTGCCAAACGGCCATACCTGAAAGCTAAAAGCACAAACAATTCTCCGTGGAAGGGAAGGAGCCTTACAGAACTAGATGCAAGACCCAGCATTTGGAGCGCTTCGATTGTCAGCCAATGCAAAATGTCCAAAAGAGGGCTCAACCGGGAATTGAACCCGGGACCTCTCGCACCCAAAGCGAGAATCATACTACTAGACCATTGAGCCGACAAACTACTTACACCTTTTGCTTAATGTCTTGACATTTAGCAAGTACTGTGCTGCTAAACCACATCGGTAGTAGTATTTAGTATGGTCCATACTATTGTCGTCCTCGCGCGAAGTATAACGCCTACAATATTTCACTGTGACACCCCACTGCTGGCTGCAAATGTCCCACTCTGCCATGCTTTGATGTGCTCATATGAACACCACCACTACCACCACCATCAACAACAGTACAGACACACAGACACACAGACAGAAGTGGATGGACAGCACCACTCTATTCTACGCGTGCACGTGTACACCACCCAGCTAACGGCATTGCTATGTGCAACAATCACCACGCCCACATATCCACATCCACACCCATACCCCCACACGGCACATCAGCAGCCGATCACTTTTGTTGAGCCCTCTTGCTTAGTGCTACATGCCATCATCCCTTTTCCTTTTCCGCATGCGGTCAACACCTCGCCCCAACCTTTCTGCCGTTATCTCGACATCCTGCCATATCTCTTCTGTCAGCGTGGTGAGTGCTGCACACTTCCGCAGTGTCGCATGCTTGTCCAGACTGTCCACATACTCGATCCATCCACGCATCACATCCACGTATCTAAGTTGCAGTATCGATGCACCAGCTATGTTTGCATTCTGCTCTGCCGGTGATGTGGCTGATTCGCTTGGATGCATGATGCGACGATGCGACTCCGCTAGCCTCGGCACCAGCAATCGCGTGACAAAGTCGTCTGGACTGGAGTACCGATACGCGTCGAATGGCACATCCGGATGCTGAGGCTCGAGATATACGGATACAATAAGCTCATGAGGGGGTGTCAAGAACTTCTCCCAGCCATTGCGGCCAGTGTCATCTATATGCTCCACCAACGCCACCACATCTGGCAGCAGCAGGTACTTCATGTTGTGTACCAGTATCGTCACAGACAGGAGGCCATAGGGTATGGGTTCTACACTGCTAAGCACTGCCATCGACAGACGGAAGCCGGAAGGAGCGCCTGTAGTGTCTGTAGTGTCTGTGTTGGTGGTGGTGGTGGTGATGGTAGTAGTTACTGCTGCAGGTACTCCACTGCCTTGAGGCTGTCTTCTCTTCGTCATAGCATCGATATAGACACCGACAGAGGTAATCATGTTCAGCATCGACTCCTCCCACGACCTCTCTCCTTTCCTCACCATCATGGTGATAAGTTTTTGCAATGTGATATAATTGATGTTCGTTGGTTTTTGGCCATGGAGCATCCTGGCGCCCAGTCGGACCATGTTGCTGGGCGAAGGGTAGGGGATGGCATTCTCGTTCAGCAACCACATAAAGCTATCGAAGTCAAAGTACTTGTATGGAGTGGCGGAAATGAACCGGGTGTAGGGATAGGTGTGTTGGTAGAACCGCAACATCTCAGCAGGAGGGATGAGTTGCTCAATGTCTATGAAGTATTTTTGTTTATGCCTCATTCTGTACTCCTGGTAATACGCACGATGTCTGTACACAGTGTAAGTTAACACCTTCTCCCACGCATGTGGTGGTAGTCTGAGGTAGGCAAGCACGGTGGTGGAGATGTCCATGTGTTTGTTGTGCGGTTCGTGGATGGCACTCGCAAGGTGTCCGGTGAAGGCAGGGTCGATGGCGAGGCGTGCGAGGTATTGGAGGTTGTCCATGACTGTGGGACTATAGGCCATCTCATGATCGTTGGACAGGTCGGCAGCAATGGTCGGGTGCCACACCAGGAGCCCTTCTGCTTTGTCGAGGAGGGTAGTGCCCCCCAGCAGCAC
>QZWT01000161.1:0-26443 GCA_004114315.1 Cochlonema odontosperma | reverse complement strand
GGCGGCGTCAGCCGCTGCCTGGCGCCGTGCTTGCCTACCTGCCGTTTGCGTCGTTCTTATTCTGTGACTTCTTTTTCCACCGGCGTGCAGTCTTCGCTAAATTCTTCTCGCCTGCTGCTTATCAATTCATCAAGCCGTGTTTCGCATTTTAGGCAGCTTAAGGCCGTGCGCACTGCTGCTATAGAATGCTGTTTATTCCATCCTACGCTTAGTACCTCAAATCGACTTGTCATTCCTGAACTGCGTTCGTTTGCCTTCTAAGAGCGCTGTTTTCAATAGTTTGCCACTCTCAGTCGATGTTATTGTGATACTTGATGATACAGTGGTGCCGCACGCTGCCTTTAAAGTGTTACTGGAAACGAAGGCACGTGTGCATATCTCGGAACCTCAATTACGCCATGCAGAAGTACTGCTTGTACATACTCTTGGACATACGCACACCAATGTGTCTCCATTGAAACATCCATGAACTTACGCCTTGTCCCTTGTTCCTCATCGTACACGCCGCATACATCATTCTGCTGCCTAGTACTGGATGATGGGCTAAAGGCACGCCGTTCCTGGCACGACATTACTGCTCCACTTGCCCTAAGTTGGCGCGCTGTCTAATCCTTTCCCATGTATCTTGTCGCAATGTAGAGTGCGATTCCTGCCAGCATGGTCATTTTGCACTGTTGGCGCACGCTCCCCTACCACTTGATCAAGCTGTTGACGCATGATGTCCAGGGAGTTTTCCCATTCCTCCTGTCGTTCCAGCATTTTTTGTATTGCCGGTAGCATTTCACACACAGCACTACCTGCATTAAGCGAGCCGCAAAAATGAGCTGGCTATAGACATACCTGTGCTTGTCGAGCGGCATCGCCAACCTGCTACTGGATCGTGGTGTGAAGTGGCTGAGTAAACGCGCAGGGTTTGCCACTATGTTCTCAATATGTGCCATAAACCATGTCATTGATTCCTTCTCCTTCTCTGTTTGTTAAGCAAGTTGTTCACGCTCTGCCGCACAATCCTTACCTGCTATGAGAGCAAGCGGCTGAAGAAGATCGTACAGCTCTGACAGCTGCTTTCGTTCGTCTGTCTTTAGCGCGTCTTGGTGCATTGCTATCGCAGACTGGCAGAGCTCAAAGGTACGCGCTGTTGGATTTGGTGTGTGTGGCACAGAGACCACCATCACATCGCCCTTCAGGCTTTCCAGGACTTTCTCGAGTCCTTCGTTTGCAACTGCATGCGCTTCGTTCTTCACACTGGCTTTGGTGCGTTTTCTGGTGTCGACGGCTGCAGCCGGGTCGTCGCTGTCGGTGCGTTTCCGTCGCGTCAGCATTTTCGTGAGATGATGTGGCACGCGCGTGAGCTTGCGGCGCTGCTTGGACTGACAGAGCTCGAGATCACCTCGTCCGTCGTCCCGTTTCTGCAATCCGCAACCACAGAGAAGCAGCTACGCCAGCGTTTGGTGGTAATCTGAATGATCTGGCGTAAGGATAAAGAAGTGGAACGTAGGATTTGCTAGGAACAACGGCAGAAGCAGCACACATAACCAAGACGCTTGTTCGCGAACACTTCGCAGCGACGCATACAGCCTCCAAGGGAGCAAGTGGAGCTTCCAAAAAGGTGCCACGGACTCAGTGCACCTGCCATGGGACAGAGCACGCGCTGCTGATCAACTGTCTGCACTGTGGTCGTGTGCACTGTGCGAAAGAAGGCCCTGGACCATGCTTGTTCTGTGGACAGGAGCTTGCTCTACAAAACACCGTACAGCAGAAACCGCCGCAACAGAAACAGCGGGCAAAGGTGGCTGTGTATGAGCCACGCACGTACAGTGCCAAGTCGGGCGGCAGTGCTATCGCCAACGACCAGGAAACGGCGACTGCACTTAAGGATCGACTTCTCACATTCCAGAGCTCGGGCGAGCAGCGGACCAAATGCATAGGTGTGTGCTGGTGCAAGTGTTCACCTGTCTCCCTTCCGTCCGGTATGCTGACGGAAGCGTGTAGATCAAGTGTCCGATTATGTGGCGCATGGGGATGCAGCGCGTGAGGATCGATGGTTAGATACCGCGGAGCGAGAGCATGCGAAAATGGCTCGCCAACAGCGGCTGCTTAAAGCAGAAGCCAGCGCGCGCAAGTTTGGTGCAGCCCGAGTTATTTCCATCGATGTGCAGGGACGCTGTGTTGTGGAAACCGCGTTGAAAGAGGATGATAACAACGAAGTTGCCCTGCCAATTCCAAAGCGGGTGACTGGATCGCAAGCTGCTAGGGAGAACATGCAATTGCTAGATGCTGACCGCGTGTTCCGCAATAACCCTTTGCTGCATGAGAACGAGCGACCGGTGTATATTGCGACCACGGAAACGCATGCACTATCCGCGGACGAGCTCCTCTTACACACAGAGCTGAACGACGCTAAGCTGCAGCATGACGCGTATCTCCATGCAAACTGCACCGATTAACGGTGCCGCAGTCTCTCCTGACGACAATGCAGGCGACGAGGAACGCGTTGTTCCCTCTGTCCCTAGGACACGTGGTGCACCGCTCCCCACTTGACAGGCAAGCTATAAAGCTGTATTATTTACACTGTGAATGCCAATGTCTCGTTGTGCCATTGTCTTTATTCCGCGTGAGCAACAGTCGCTACTCCAACGTTCGCACAGTCTCGTCTGTATCAGCACGTCTGTCAGCGCACATCGCTCTTCAAGCACCACTCCAGCACCGTCACTACAACTGCTGAAGAAGCGTGTCGTGTGCATACACACTACCTTGTAGCGAAGCGAACTGTTCGCGCAAACGAATATTCGTTTCACGCAGTCTGGCAATAGCCAACGCCTGTTCCTCCTGCCGTCGCCGAAGCACATCTACCGCTTTTTCGACACGACGAGCGTGCGGAGCATCGACACGCGCATCACCGCTTCTGCTACTGTCTGCGGCCGTTTCTTCTACTGCGTATGCGAGTGCCTCCATGTGGCGTGCGTGGTTTCGCTGCTGCTGCCACTCACACACTCACGTGATGTTCCACTTCCATGCCTCATGACGCTGCGCCGCTTGTGCGCCTTGTGCTGCACGACTGGCTGCTAGCCTTTGTGTTTATTTTTGGTGGCTGCTGCTCAAATGTTGTCGCGCTCGAGTATATCATCAAGTAAGCTGCGATGGCGAGCATGCGATTCTCTCACACGTGTCCCATCTGCAGGCTGGCCCCGCGAAGTGGTGAGTGCGGTTTGCACACGTTGTTGGGTGAACTGACACGTTTTCCAGGTACATTGGTGACATTCTTACAGTTTCTGCTGGTTTCAGTGCTCGCGTATCATCCCACTAGAGTGGTTCCCGTTTCTCGCTGGCTGGTGACCGTGTTCCTATTCGTATCCTCGTCGATATTGAATAGCCTTGCGCTTGGTTACCGAATATCCGTGCCTTTGCACATTGTTTTTCGAAGTGGAGGGCTTCTGTGCAGCATGATTGTAGGCTATGCGTATGCAGGCAGACGGTAGTATGCATACACGATTGGCTGTGCTGAGCTGTTCAAACACACGTGTAGATATTCACAAACGCAGATACTATCGGTGATGGCTGTGACTGTGGGAGTAGTGCTTGCCACGCTTTCATCCGCGACTCTCACTCAGAAGGTACGATCGTTGCCTCTTGACTGCTTAGTGTATGTGTGTGTGTGTGTGGCGTAGGTAGCAGCAGAGCATCATGACGTGTCTGAGTTTATCGACTGGATGTTTGGCATCAGCCTGCTAGTCATCGCGCTTTTCCTCTCCAGCTTCCTCGGCTTGTACCAGGAGGGCACGTATGCGACGTACGGCCATCAATGGCGTGAAGGTCTATTCTATTCGGTACTGTTTCGTAGCACTACAACACGCTGCTCTCCTCCATCACCACTGCCACCCAGTACATATACTAACACAGGTCCTTCGTGTAGCACCTGTTTGCACTACCTTGGTTCGGGCTGTTTGCAAACGACCTTCAGTCACAAGCTACGCTCTTCAACGGATCAATGCCCGTCTGTCTCGATGAGCTTGCCGGGGGGGTATGGAGAAGACTGATGGTAGCAACGAATATCTGGCTCTTGCCGGAACTGTTGGTGACTTGGCGAATTCCAATCCTGTGGCTATTGGCGGCAGTTAACATCGCCACCCAGTAGGCGCATCTCGTGAACACGCTGACGAGCTGTTAGGTATCTGTGCATATCCGGTGTACACCGGCTCACGAGCCTGGCAACCTCGGTGACAGTCAACCTTGTGCTGAACGTCCGAAAGATAATCAGCCTGCTCATTTCAGTATGGTGGTTTGGAAACGATTTAGGCTATCTAGGCTGGCTCGGTTGCCTGTTAGTGTTTCTCGGAACACTGGCGTATTCCCAAGCACCAAAAGCTTCCGCTCCTCTGAACAAACGTGCGGCGCTACAGCGGAAGCAAATATAACACCACAGGGTTGCCTTCAAATGATGTTTGTATTGGCACGTACAATGCCACACGAAACCATACGCCACTTCTTCCGAAATGCAGCAGCCATGCTAGCCAGACGCTTCCTCGCCATCCCTAGGCTGCTGTTTAGCCTGGGCGTCTAGCCGCTGGCGCTTTTGTTCGACGTGCTCCGTACGGATGCGATCAAACGCATCTGTTTCGCCACTGTTTGACACGACGCATTAGCACGCGTATTGCAAAACAGGTACACTAGTCCTTTAGACATTGATTCATGGCCTTTTGCAAGTGGCGACAGGCGTATACCACCGACACGGTACGACCCTGGGCACATTCTGCAAACGCTACAATTCCCACAGCGTCAGTATGCAAATGCGCGGACAGCACGCAGGAGAAAACCTTTCAACGCATCTTCACAATGACGGCGCGCGCTCTGTTTCAAGTCACGGATCACAGCCTCCTCTTCCCGTCGTGTCAGAGTGACAAGCGTGCCTGACATTTAGAGCTGTGCGTGTTGACGCCAAAAGCATCCAATTCCAGCTCCTTCTGCCGCCCAGTGACGCTCAGCAGACAGCCGGATAGCTGCGCTCCAGGCTGTGCAGAAGGGATGCGTAAAACGTATAGACAACGAGCTGGAAGTACACCTGGAAAGAGAGAATGCTGTTATTCCCTCGACATGGGTAGGAGTGGCAGTAAGCAAAGACGCTACCAGCAGCTGCGTGTCCATGAGATTTTCACTCTCCCGCAGCCAAGAAAAGAGGAGACCATGTCCGGAGACGCAACAGACTCTCTTTGAGCAAGCATACTGCTCGTGTCTTGGTGCTGTGTTCCTAGAAGGCCTGCTGTGGTGTGATCCCGCTTCGACTGGCACGTGCTTTGCCCACATTGCATATGGCAGCGGAGATGCACTGCTATTCAGCATCAAAAGTACCAAATGTCAGGTGTGGTGTCGCGCACTGATGCAGACAATGCAGTCGACCTATACTGACCGCACTTGCTCACACAAGTGGTCGATCGCAGAACATAGCCAAGCGCTAGTACGCTGTTCGCGGCTATTCCGCAGCAGCGAAGCCCATGAAACATCATCTGTTTCTGTATGTATCAAGTTGTTATTTCACATATCCTTCGACTGGCCACTCTCACTCACTGAAACACACACAAACAACGGTTATGAACAGCAATGTCGCATCCGACTCTCTCGAACTCTGCCTTACTTTCGTCGAATCGTGCCAAGCACTTTTCGCGCCAATCCAGTGATTTCGTTTTCGTCGCCGCTGTCGTCACCTTCACGGTGGCTGCTGGGCGGAACAGGCACCACGCCACCCTGCTGCTCTAACGAAGCAAGCTTTGAAATGGCAGGCAGCACAGTGTCGCTTTCGCCGATCCGCTCCACCAGACGCGCGTCCTTGCCCTCCAAAAATTGCACAACTGTCCATACGGCGATATGTTGGAATGTCGTGTCGTTCGACTCAAGAAAGCGCGTGAGGTAGCCGTGTAATCCGTCCTCGGGTGTCTCCCATGTGGTAACAAATGCCGAATAGTCAAATATTTTGGAAGAGAGATTGCCAATCGCTGCCGCACTGTTTCCCTGCACCTCTGGGCTCTGGGACCGCGTTAACGGAATGAGGACATTCAGCACGCCCATCTGCAGCAGACGAGGTTTCAGATCGTCTGTGGAGAGAGAGGGTGAACGTGTGTCGATGCAAAGCAGGTGTGGCAGCACACACTGTTCCTCCCGCACGCAAACCGTTTCACTTACCACTCAATGCCAGTACCGCTAAGGCGGCAGTCATTTCGCCCTGCACGCCAACAGGCGATACCGCCACCAGATCCCGAATCCGTTCCACAGCACCAGCATCCACGATTTCCCGCTTATTTCGCTCCGAGCTAGCAGCCAAATTCCGCAGTGTGCTGATTGCGTGGCACTGAATCTCCTCGTTTTCCTCGTAAGACAGCAGATCGATGAGCGGTCGAAGAAAACTGGCCTCAATAATAGGGGACTCGTTGAGCGGATGAATGCTGACATTGCGCACACACGCCACCGACGATAGAATCAACGGCAAAAACGAGGATTGCAGAAGTCGGAGTAAGGGCACTAGCCCGCCACTGCGAACGATCTCTAATTGATATTTACCTGGACGTAGGTGCGCGTGAGTAGGAGCGTGCCGAAGCATGGGAGAATGGATGCAGCGCACGCCACATACTGTCAGACGCCAAATTACGAAGCGCCAGCGCTGCTTGGCATTGCACTTTAAGCGACGTGGAGTCCATCAACGCAATAAGCGACTGGACCAATCGACTCTCTTGCTGAGCGAGTTTCCGCCGGTTAGCGGCTGCACAGGACAGCACAGGACAAGTGTGAGCGTGACGGATGGAGCGACAACATGAATGGCACGAATGGCACAGATGGCACGTACCGTCCACGGCAATATTACTGATAGCGGTGGTGCAGTAGTATTGCACATCGGTGTCGGGAGAAGAAAGCAGGAAAACAAGTACAGGGATAGCACCGGCATTTACCAGTTGCTGGCGGTTTTCGTCTGCGGAGTAGGGCGGAGCAATGAGTGTTGAGTGTGACGCGTTCGTTACCAGAATGGGTCATGTTGAGGAGCGCGCCGGTGGCATTTCGTTGCACCCGGATGTCCTTTGAGCGCGCCAAGCGCGTCAGCGGCACCAAGGCACCACTTCGTGCAATGCGACTCTTGTTTTCCTCTAGAAGGGGAGAAAGAGGTGTGAGCGGGCGAGGGGGTTGGAAGCAGAGTATGCGGGATGTACCATGGGTGGCTAAATTGGTGATGCATCCCACGGCGTTGCACTGCACTTCCACATTAGACGAGTCCATTTGTTTGATGAGCGGGTCCAGTCCTCCCAGTCGTACAATAATCAACTTGTTGTCGGCTGGCCGAGCATGAGAGGAGGAACGACGGGAAGAGGGATGCACCATTGACGGCCAGATTCCCTAGGGCAGCGGATGCGGCACGCTGCACTTCCTGGTCATGCGAATCCAGCAGAAACATGATCGGCTCCAGCGTTTCACGATCCACTTTCCTTACATCTACCAAGGAGTGGCGGATGAGTGTGTGTCGCGGCAGAGGTGGTTGCGTGTGCGCGCTGGAACACACCTTTTTCGGTGATCTCGGCAAAAGCCAGTGCAGCAGATCGCTGCAGGTCCAGATTATCAGACCAGGCTAGTGTGGAAAGCGCACGCAGTGGTTCTCCCTGGAAGAAATCGGTCTCAGCACGATCTACAGGAGGGGGAGAGGAAGGGGGGAGGAGGAGGGGGACAAGAAGACGTTGCAGTGAGCGGAGGTGGGGAAGAAGGAGAAGGGAAGGGGGCATCCTACTCTCGAGATAGTGGAGCAGATCGGCGACCGCTTCCCGTTCGTTGTCTTTGATGAGTGGTTCGTACAAACCTGCTCTGTGACCTGGTACAGTTTGTGAATGGCAAGGCCTGGCAAGCAAGCAAGCAAGCACCGCACCATTGTAGTACTTCTCCAAGCCACAACAGCAGCTACTGCACAGATTGCCCATTGCTATAGTCGTGTGGAAGACGGACAGGCAGTGAATGTGTGAGCGCTGCTTGTGGCGGTGGCGGCGTGTGCCGCGGCGGTGCGAGTGTTGGCTTAGTGCGACGCTGAGAGCGACGATAACGTGCTGCTACCTGGCAGTCCAGCGAAACGCCTCGCCGCCTCACCATCCGCCCGTCCGCCCGCTCGCCCGCCATCCGCTACGTAGCCGAAAGCAGCGCATGCCAGAACTGGCAGAAGTAGAACATGCAAGAATGCAATGCCACCTGCGTGCCTTGCGCCGCGTGGTAGTGCGCGTAGACAAAGTCAGCTTGCATCTCTGCGCTTCCGAGATGCACAACGCGGAGTTAGAAACCAGACCCGCTGGTCTTCCCCGACCCTTCCCCCACGTCACACGCCGTGCCGTTCACAGATGCGTGTCTGGTGGGTGCTCATGTGGCAGACACCGGACGACACGGGAAATACTTCTGGCTGCACGTCTGTTTCGAGAGTGGCGCTGATGTGGATCGCGCGTCTCTTCTACTTCTCTTCCATCTTGGAATGACTGGACGGCTGGACGTAGAGGGAGAGCATGGCATCGTGTATCAGCAACACCCTGTGTCGTCTAAGTCGGTGGCCGGTGGACCGTCGTTCCCGCCGCCTTATGCAGTGCTGACGCTGTCGTTCGCAAACACACTCCGTGACCAAAACGTCACCCGGATCTCTCTTGCTGATCCACGACGACTTTCTCGTGTACGGCTACTTCCTGCCTCCTGTCTACCAGCGCCTGTGCCTCATCTTGGCTACGATCCGATTCTGTCGTGGCCGTCACTCGATGTGTTTCGACGTGCAATCACGATCAGCAGCGTGTCCAACAGACTCCGATCCGCGCCGATAAAGGCGATATTACTGGACCAGTCCATCTGTGCTGGCGTGGGGAACTGGATTGCTGATGGTGCGTTCAACCCGTTGTCCTCTCACCCTGTGCATGCATAACAGCAGTGTCATCATCATCATCATCATCATCGTTGTCATCGTCATCACCATTATCACGACAGAAGTGCTGTATCAGTCCCGTGTGCATCCAGCACAGAGTGTGAATGCGTTAGACGACTCCCAAGTGCATGCCATCTACACTAATGTGCAGGAGATATGTCGCATTGCGGTGTCGGTGGACGCTGATTCAAAACGTTTTCCTCCGCACTGGCTGTTCAAGTCACGCTGGGCCAAGGGCCCGTTGCAGAACCGCCATGCCGTTGATAGCCACGGACACCCGCTTGCATTCGAAACGGTACCACATACACACACCACATCTCCGATCATGCTGATACTCGAGACAGATAGGCGGACGCACCACTGCATTTGTCCCTGCACTACAGCTACTAAACACCGAAACACCAAAACGTGCTTCCACAATCTCTTTCAAGAAGCGTTCGGCTTGCACGCGCGAAGCAGCAGAACTGACGACGGAGCAACAGGCGGAGACGAACGTGCCAGTCCGAAAAAGCATGCGTAGAGAATATGCAAAATGAAACTCTACTTCTTGAGTGTACGCTGCTTCTCCGCATGCTCAACTATCTTCTTCTCCACCAGCAGTCCCTAGAACACGCACGTGTGTGAATGAAGGCGCCTTCAAACGTCAGTGGCGGCTGAACGTACCTTGCGCCTGCGCACTGCGTCCATGTATCGCTTAGCGATATTGTCTCGGTCTGCTTTGTCGCCCAAGTCCTCGCGCTCTTCCTCCGTCGTTGGCACCCAAAACGGATCCTCGTTCAGCAGCTCGAACCTGCAACAATACCGAGTGAGAAACCTTCGTTGACAAGACAAGATGTACCCGTGAAATACAAGCATGGGACTTGCCGCTCCTGATGTTTTCGTCCGTATGTCTGTATGCAATCACCTATGCAGCACCATGCCATTGCCTACCGTCCGAGAATCCAAAGCTCTCCACGACCGGCAACAGCGCGTGAATCATGAAGAAAGACGAGCTGTCGTCCATCTCTTCCGACAAGATGCGCCCTCGTCTTCGCGACAGTACTGCATACACTTTACCGAGAATTTCAGCTACACAGTGTCGATCAGAAGCGCGCAAGTCAGCATCGACGCGCATACATGAGGCGAGGATGTCACACGAGTACATCGCCAGTACCAGCCGTGGAGATCGGGAAAGGAAGGCTTGCTTGCACGCTTCCTTGGTCGCCATAATGACCTGTCCTGACAGCTGCGCAACGTTTGCCGAATCGGCGCCTATGCATTTTCCACCTCGTGTCAGCTCGCGGCCTCCTTTGTTTTCCACAGGCGCGAACATACCAAACTCGTCTAGGAGTTCGAACTGCTCGACAACATAGCAAACGCCATGCACAGGCTCAGCGCAAAGCGGTCCCGCGGCCGTGGCCAGTTGGAATCCCGTTACGACATTATCGGCGAATACGTGTCGCTTGTCATCACTGCCCCCCACCTTGTTGAGGTCGCCCATGGTGTCGAGAAAGCTGTGGGGGTTGAGAGGAGTCAAAGCGGCCAGCAAAGACAACCTTGTGTGGGAGAAACCCGGTATCGCGTTCACCAGGATGTTGGGTCCAGCACGCTTGGGCCCAAACGCCCAAATCCTGGCAGCAAAGTGAGCGCGACAGAAAACGGCAACACCAATCATCGAAGTTGCACCTGCTTTCCATATTGAGCCAACGACTGGCGTCCGTGGACGTGGTGAACTCGTGGACCAGATGTTTCATGAATTCAGCTGGGCTCATAGAAGCATCCGTCTCGTTGGCGAACGCGTCGTCAATGCTGTCTTCAACCACATCGCTCGACCGAGCATACATTCGCTGCAAGACGGCATGACCTCGCTTCAGCAGGAAGTGAGTCACGTTTTCAGGCAGCGGATAGGCACTGATCTTCAGAGAACAGGTGCGGCTGTTGGAATCGGCTGGGATGACCGTTGCAGCAGGTGTGCTCGACGCGGATGGTGCTGGCGGAAGGACAATAGTCTCACGGAACGGCACTATAGGTGAAGACGCGTGAATCTTCACCTTCGCGAACCGCTCTTGCAGATCCTTCATACATCGCTAAAGCCACGGGTAAATAGATTGGCCGCCAGCACACGCGTAGTCACCTCCAAATGCAGCTCGCCAGCAGTAAGAAGAATGTGCTCGCCTGTTTCTTGCAAAACCACTTCCACGCACGGGTCCGCCAAATTTAGCAAACGCAAGCCATCCACAAGCTGTGGCATGTGCGTTGGATCCTCTGGCTCTAGCGCTACGCGAACAATGGGCGTTGACTACAGGTGTGGTCAGCAGGCTGTGCACCGAAAAGCATCGCCACGCGTATGTCAAACCATACCATCAGCTGCAAAGTGCCCAAGCTTGGACAACAGAGCGTGGAGCTTAGCGTGGCGTTTTTCAAGACAACATCGCCCAGACCGCCAATTCCAAACACATTGCCGGCATACACCTGTTCCAGTGGCTCCAGTTCACGGCCCATGATCATGTACAACCGCGTGATCACCACCTCGGACCGATGCATGTCTGGTTTTGCGGGATTGTAGCGTGGTCCAAGAACGTGGACAGTCTGTCCCACACGCAATGTTCCCGAGTAGATGCGAGCAAAGCCGATCAGGGTTTCGCCCTCTGTCATGTCGTAGCTTTCCTCAGCAGGGGGTGCCTCAGCGGTGGTCGCGAGTTCCACGTGATGGTCGCTGAGCGGAACGGGCTCTTTTGCTTCGCCCAATAGCCTGCGCTCTCGCGCTTCTCGACCACGCGCACGCATTTCCTCGGCAGTCAGTACTTTCCGCCGATATTCGGGTAGCAGTGCGCGTGGCATCGAAAACATTTTACTGATGAACGCGACCTTGGGTGCAGCCTGATCCCCGCAGCACTCGTAGATAGCATTCTGAATCTCTGGTGTAGCGGTGTTGCTTCCCGCTGGACAGAGGATGTGCGGCATTCGATACCGCTGTGCTTCCAGCGGGCTTGGCAGCTGCTGGGTCACAGCGAGCAGCACAGCACTGGAGACCGGTAGCCATTGCGACATTATTGTATGTACTAGACTGCGCAGATCCTTGGACCGCATGTCGCGTGGCAACACTTTGACATTAAGAGATGTGACCACCTTTGCGATGCGTTCCTGATTCGGATTAAGGATGACGGTGTCATAGACGGACCAGATATTCTCCAGAATTAATTGCACGAACAGCGGCTTCAGCATTCGCCCTTTCAGCTGTTTGTGACCGATCACACGCTTCGTTTTTGCGTCCAGGTAGTAGTCGCCCCATAGTATTCGACGAAGCACACTTTCGCTCATTCCTAGCTTGCCGGCATAGATCCGCGCGAACTGTTCCGGCCTAAATGCCCAACCATCGATGGCACTGGAAAAGATGACATTTCCTTTGTCGGGAGAGAAATAGATGCCCGAATCATCTCGGTCATCTCGGTCGTCTCGGTCGTCACGTTCAGGATGTGCTGTAGTATCGTCCAGCCCGTCAATGTCATCTACTACAAGACCTTTTGACTGTACACATGAGCCAAACGTGATTGTAAGGGAAAGAAGGGGGAGGGGAGAACATTTTCATGGCGCTTTGTCTCTTCCTCGATCCGTTCGTCTGCGAACAGCTGTCCATTCACTGCGTTCACCTGCTCCAGAATTTTTCCGAGATGGCGGTATGCTTCTGTGGGCGACAGCCGGAGTTCGGTGATGAGACGATCGATTTTGTTGAGCACGAGGATAGGGCGAACGCGTTCACGCCACGCTTGACGTAGCACACTGCGTGTCTATACAAGGCGGGTGAATAGACACACGCTACGTCTTACGGCACTCGCACGCTACCTGAGTGCAAACGCCTTCCACCGCATCGACAAGGACGAGTGCGCCATCGCAGAGCCGAGAAGCAGTAGACACCTCGCTGGAGAAGTCAATGTGACCGGGCGAGTCGATCAGATTGACCAAGAACTCCTCTTTCTTTTCTTGGCGCTGGACGCAGAAGTACAATGAGATACCGCTGCTTTCCATGGTAATGCCGCGCAGCTGCTCGTCTTCGCGGGAGTCCAGGTAACGCACTTTTCCAGCAAGCTTTGTGGAAATGATGCCGTTGGAAGCAAGCAAGGAGTCGGACAACGTTGTTTTTCCGTGGTCTACATGTGCTAAAATGCAGAGGTTGCGAATATTGGCGGTGTTGGCTTGCAACAGCGCCAGTTGCTCTGGCGGAATGGCTGGCATGGCCGGTTGAAGATGCGAAGAGAGAGTGCAGCTGACCGTTTCACAACCAACGCGCGTCTGTCACGCAGTGTTGTCGCGCACTAATACTACGCTCCATCAATCGAATGTGCGTGCATAGTGTGTGAGATGGAAATGAGCCATTTTTCTATGCACACGCTTGTACTGCGCCAGGTTTAACACTGGTGTCCACTATCAGCCATGGATCGACAAATAGAAGGCGTGCAGCAATGCATATGCTTCATATCTGACCCATTGCTCATGTTCCATTCGGATCGGATCGGACCGGATCAAATCAGACGCACAGGCTTGAACAGAAGACTACGGGATATGTGGTCACACGCTCTCCCAAGCACTGCATGCTCATCTAAGAGCCTATGCATGGACAAAGACACAAACAGAAACAAAAATGGATGAACAACGTCGCTCTATTCTATGTGTGCACGCGTGTATCAGCCAGCTGATAGCATCGCTACGCACAACCATGCCTCATGTGTCCATCCCCTATACGCGGCCCATCAGCAGTCGATCACTGTTGCTGAGCCCTCCTGCTTATTGTTGTTGTTGTTGCCGCTACTGCTGCATTGTCAACAGTATCACTTCTCTGTTCTACTACGCGGCCAACACTTCGCCCCAACCTTCTTGTCGCTACACTAACATCGTGCCATATCCTTTCTGTGAGCGTGGTGAGTGCTGTACACTTCCGCAGTATGGAATCTTCTTTACGATTGTCGACATACTCAATCCATCCGCATATCTCTTTCATGTAGTCACAATGCATTCTCGCTGTGTTGTCTACATTTGCCTTCTTCTCTTCCGATAACGCAGCTGATGCATTTGGAAACATGATACGTTGATGCGACTCCCGTAGCTTCGGTACCAGCAATCGTGTGACGAAGTCGTCTGCGCTGTGGTAGCGGTGCGTGTCGAACGGCACATCCGGATGGTCGGTCTTCAATTTAGCTACATCCTCTTCACCAGAAAGAGCCAAGAACTGGTTCCAGCCATTGCCGTTAGCGCTGTGTATGTGCTCCACCAGCGCCACCACATCTGGTAACAGGAGATACTTCATGTGATGCACCAATAGTATCACACATGCGAATCCAAAGGGTTTAGGTTGTATGCTACTGAATAGTGCCATCGACAGACGAAAGTGTGAGGGAATGATGGTGGTGTCTTTGCTGGTGGCGGCTACTGCTACAGGCACTCCACTGCTTTGAGGCTGCCTTCTCTTCACCACACCAGCAGCAACCGCGCCGACAGAAGGAATGATGCTCAACAACGACGCTTCCCACGACTTCTCTCCTTTCCTGACCATGACAGCGATAAGGTCACACACTGTGTAAGGGTCAACCGCCGTGGGTGCGTCATCATGGAAGATCTTGACACCCAGTCGGACCATGTTGCTGGGCGAAGGAGGGGGAAAGGCGTTGTTTTGCAGGGACAGCATCAGATTGAAGGTGGATCTGGTGTACTCTCTTGGATTGCTAAAGATGAACCGGGTGTAGGGATAGGTGGGGTGGAAGAACCTCCATCGCTCAGTAAGGGGGACCATACATCCACCAGTATCTTGGAAGTAGTTGGTTCCATGTACATTTCTGTGCCTGTGATAATACTGATCCTGTCTGTACATCATAGCATCCAGCATACTCTCCCACACACCCAGTGGCAGTTTCAGATAGGCAAGCACAGTGGTGAAGACGTCCATGTGCTTGTTGTAGGGCTCGTGGATTGGACTACGAAGAGCCCCGTCGAAGGCAGGATCGACAGAGAGACTCGCGAGGCGTTTGAGGTTGTTTATGACCGTAGCACCGTCCGTGATCCAGCCTTCTTTGGACAGGTCGGCTATGACGGTTGGGTGCCACACGTCAGACCCGTCCTCGTCGGGGAGGGAGGTGCCTCCCAGCGGCACATCCACAGGCAGTTCCTTCAGCAAGACCCTCTTGATGGCAGTGTTCAGGTGGGTAGTATGCGTGCCACTTTGTAGGAGCGTGCGTATCTCTGATACACCGTGCGTGGAGAGAGGGATGGCGCGGTGGTGGTGGCGGTGGTGTGTGGCTTGGTGGTGGCTGTGTGGCAACACCGTGGCGGTGGCGGTGGCGACGGTGATTGTGTGTGTGTTGTGTTCGTTGTTCGCGGCAGCAACAAGCACAGCCAGCTGCAGCAGCGCAAGCGCAAACAGCAGACGCATGGCAGCAGAACGAATGTTTTTTGTGACTGCTCCAGCAGTGGGCTGATGGTTTGGCCTGGGCTGGGCTGGCGTGTGCGCACCCGGTGGTTCCATTTCAGCCACCACACATGTTGGCTGAAGAGAACACCGATAAAGACAGCAAGTGGTGGTGGTGGTGATGGTCGGTGGTGGTCGGTGGTGGTCGGTGGTTGACGATGGTGGTGGTGATACTACCGAGCGCACACAACCAGGAAGAAGGTTATGGCCGTGGGAGCAGCTGCATCCTCAATAACACCATCGTTGTCATTGTTGTTGCCACCACCGACTGTTGTTGCGGTGGAAGCATTGCGCTTCACTGGATAGCCACGCGGGCAGCCACGCGGGTAGCCACATGGAGGCGTAGATAAATAGGCTGCGCGGCACGCTACGCCTCTCTCCGCCACCATCCCCTTCCTTCCCCTCACCACTTTATCGTCGCTTCTACGCTCACCTACGCCTCCTCTCCTTCTCTCTTTCTCTCCTTCTCTCCTTTGCCATGCGTCCCACTTGTTTTACGCTTCTTGCTGTTGCTGTCATCATGTCGTCTGTTGCCTCCGGCCTGACCATCAAATTCCGCCTACCCCACATAAAGGCGCCTATCGGCGCTAAATCTGTTGTGCACACGCCTGCCGCTCCTAAACTCGCTGCGGCCCCGCCTCCTGCCCCTAAGAAACTTTTCAAAAACCCTTTCACAAAGAAGGCAAAAGGTGACACCAAGGCTCCCGGCACCAAACCTGCTACTGAGAAAGCTGTCACTGAGAAGGCTGCCAAAGACAAAGCTGCCGCTGAGAAGGCTGCCAAAGACAAAGCCGCCACTGAGAAAGCTGCCAAAGACAAAGCCGCCACTGAGAAAGCTGCCAAAGACAAAGCCGCCGCTGAGAAAGCTGCCAAAGACAAAGCCGCCACTGAGAAAGCTGCCGCTGAGAAGGCTGCCGCTGAGAAGGCTGCCGCTGAGAAAGCTGCCGCTGAGAAAGCTACTAAGGATAAAGCCCTCGACAACAAGCCTACCACCGACAACAAACCTACCACCGACAACAAGCTTACCACCGACAACAAGCCTACCACCGACAACAAGCCTACCGAGCCCCCAAATAAGGATGTTGATGTTACAGGCTCTGGGGGAAAGGATAAGAAAGTAAGCAAGCCATGGAGCAAGAAAAAGAAAGCACTTGTAGGTCTAGCTGCTGTAGGCCTTACTGCTGGTAGCACAGTGGCAATAGTGGAAGCTACTCATCCGGCAACCCCAGCTCCGGTCTCAGCTTCAGCTACAGTCCCAGACCCAGCCACGAACGCTTAAAACATCTAACGTCTATGCTACTTAATAGATCTTTTTGCTGCTTACCTCTTGCCACTTCCTTAGCCGTAATGGCTGTGCTGCACAGTGATAGACCTTTTGTCTAGCAGCAGATGTATCTCAAAGAACACACACTGCACCTCAATGCAACGCTGATGCGTGGATCCTGCATCAAACACACCAACGAAGCACTGCCGCTATTCAAATGTTTGGCACACACGCTATGCATATCATCTTTATCCGTAGAAGATCTCATGCGCACGCCCCATGCCACATCCCATCTTTCTTTCTCTCTCAGCCACTACGACAGCCAGCTCGGCTGATCCAGATCACACCCAAATACTGCAACTGCACGGTACGTCGACGGCACTGCGACAAAAGACTGCGTTGCGCAACCATGTCCCAGCCACACCCACCGGTGCGGAATCAACAAAAGACACGCTCACGCGGTCTGAAGCTGCCTGCTGATCCGTTCGATCAGTTTGGACTAGTGAGCCGTGGTGCTTGTCACACCATCCATGGTGTGTCGAAAAGGTAGCAAGCGGTGCGCTTTCGTGTGGCTGCCCCATCTCCTTCAGTGCCGCACAAAGAGGCTAAACGAGTGCGGGAAACGCACGCGTGCTAGTTTGATTGAACGGCATGTTCAACAGGAACTGTACACTCTGATCCATCAGCAGGTTGGTCTTTCCATCCGCTCCCACACACATCGATCGAACTGGGAGAAAGCTGGCGTTAGAACAAGACACCGTGTCGTCACAGGCGCGCGCAAAAACACAGCAAGATCGTATTGTACTGGCATACAGAAAGCTAAGAGAGGGCGTCACTGCCGCGTATCGGAAAGACGCGTTTGCCATACGAGGTTGTGCGGCCGTGTATGCGGTGTGCTAACCCGTGTGCCAGTGTATGAGGAATCGGCTGATCAAGCGCAGCAGGCGAAGGATATAGGCGAGCTACTCAAATCACTCTCACGACTGGTTCAGGTGCTGTATCCGCATGTGCCCACGTCCTCGGTACGCGCCAATGCTGCACTGCACATGCCCACACACACACACACAATGATACAGACCGAGCGTAGAGCAGACTTCACCGCCAGATACATGCTGCTGTTGATGACAATCGCGCAGGATACTCCGGGAAGCACGCACTCTCTGATCGATGTGTATCGCGACTTGCCACACGCGATACGACAGACACCGATCGTGCAGTATGTATGGAAGACCGCTCAACGATGGCGCCTATATCGCACCTTCTCACTCGTACTACCCGCCGACTCCGCATCTGCGTCAGCAGCCGCACCCACTTCTTATCCACTCCTGCTTCCGCTGATCGAGGTAAGTACACGTCGTTGTCTTGTGTCCCATCCCCTCAACTTCCATCCAATGCGCCAGATGCTGCGAGAACGAGTGTGGCAACAGCAGTTCGATGTGTTGCAACAGGCTTATCGACAGTTACACGTTTCACACGTGCATCGCATGCTGCAACTCCCTCCCGACACCATGACTGACCTGCTGTCGAAGCAATCACACCTGCAGACAGATAAGGATGGGATGATTGTTTTCATTACAAAGCGATCGAATCACGCGTAGCCGTCTGCAACACACGCTTGTCTATCCCTTGGAGTGATGCAGATGCCGCGACTGCATAGTACGGCTACACGCCGTCTCATGCACAGACAAAGAATAAAAATGGAAATGAATGCGACTCTGTGCATGGAACAGATAGCATGTGTTTGACGAGCACTTCTGTGTGCCTCTCACTGTGAAACAGCAACAGTAGCAACAATAGCAACAGCAACAGCAACAGCAACAACACATACTATGCATTCATATGCTTTCTCCGCAATATGTTCTCACTCGCTCCTGGCCTGTTGCACGCTTTAATCCATTTTGCCATTCAGTCCAAGCCGACACGCGTAGTAATAATGGCGGCAACAACAACACGATAAACGCGAGTACTAAGCGTGTTTCTCATTGTTGTCTGCTTTGGCGGTGCGCGCTGGCTGCCGCAGTGCGAGCGAGTCTTCTTCGATTATTGGCACGGCCCGCCTCCGTCCATCCCGTCATCGCCGTCGCCGCCATCGTCGCCACTCCCTTGTGACGCTTCAAAATGGATAGCTGCTGCAACAGCAACATGAACGCAGCCGATCGTACAACGCCAGTGCCCGTCATCAAGCGACGACGCACCTCTTCCCTACGCTCAAACAACGATGCTGACGCTCTGGCTGCTGTCTGTGCTACTGCCACCGCCAACAACGCGATTGTCGACGTGTTTTCAACCGTGATAAACCCTCCGCAATGGCAGGCGACGATCGAAAAGGCCGTGAAGGCGATTGTTTCCATTCGCTTTAGCCAAGTGGCTGCTTTTGACACAGACAGTACGTGTTACCAGCAATCGCGTGCATCACTTGCTCTTGCTGCAAGTGAAATGCCAACGCATACTGACCGAACCAGGTCCCGATTGCTCGGAAGCCACCGGTTTTATTGTGGACGCGGAGCGAGGCATCATTCTCACAAACCGGTAGCCAGCACTCTGCTGTGAAGTGGTGAAGACGACGTGTTTCTTACATGCATGATAGCCACGTTGCCTGCACCGGTCCTTTCGTGGGCGAGGCCGTGTGTCACGATCACGAGGAAGTGTCGGTGCACACCATCTATCGCGACCCAGTGCACGATTTTGGGTATGTAGCATGCCTGCATACACGGTCCTCACTGCGCGACAACGCATGCTTTCTGCTACCCGTAGTTTTCTAAAGTTCGATCCGGCTGCTATTAAGTATATGCTGCTTCGTGCCATTCCCCTCTGTCCCACACTCGCTCGTGTGGGGCTGGATGTGCGCGTGGTGGGCAACGACGCTGGAGAGAAACTGTCCATTCTGGCCGGTTCTATTTCACGACTGGATCGTAATGCGCCGGATTACGGAGAGATGACATACAACGATTTCAACACCTTCTACCTGTAGGTGCTCGATGCAGATTCTTTTGCAAACGATTTCGCATTGACACGCGTGCATAGGCAAGCTGCCTCGAGTACGAGTGGCGGAAGCAGCGGAAGCCCCGTGATCGACATTGAAGGCAATGCTGTGGCGCTACAGGCTGGTGGACATGCGAAAGCCGCCACCGACTTTTTCCTCCCGCTTGATCGTGTTCAGCGAGCGCTGGCTTATGTGCAGCGTGGTGAAACGGTGCCGCGTGGCTCCATACAGACCCAGTTCCTGTAGGTGGCACTCTGCCGATCTATGCGCGTGCTGAACGCTTTATCTGACTGGCATTATTCGTCTTTGTGTCGTAGCCATCGACCGTTCGACGAAGTCCGTCGGCTCGGTTTGCAATCTGCGACCGAAGAGATTGTGCGCAATCTGGACACTTCCGAAGTGGGGATGCTGGTGGCGGAAACAGTCGTGCCAGAGGGGCCAGCGTCTGCATTTCTCGAGGAAGGCGATGTGCTAGTACGCATTAATGGATCTGTGATCACCAAATTCGTGCCACTGGAAGAGCTGCTAGACTCGCATGTCGGTGAAACACTGACGTTTGATGTGGAGCGTGGTGGAGAGCCTATCTCGTTCTCAGTGCTTGTACAGGACCTGCACGCGATGTATGTGAGCGCGGGGCCAGCCGCAGCCTCGTCCACTCTCTCATCCCACCTTTTCGCTCTATTGTAGCACGCCTGATCGGTTTATCGAGATTGGTGGTGCAAAGCTGAATGCACTCTCCTATCAGCTAGCACGCGCCTACTGCGTGCCTGTGCGTGGTGTCTACGTGAGCGAACCAGCCGGCTGTTTCCGTCTGGACGGTCCAGATCACGGCTGGATCATCTCTCGTGTGGATGACCGTCCTACGCCTACGCTAGACGAGTTTGTGCGTGTTCTACGCGAGATTCCCGATCGTGCACGCGTTCCCGTGGTCTACTTCAGCATTGCTGATGCGCACATGTCAAATGTTGCGGTGGTGCAGATGGACAGACACTGGTCCAAGTTTCGAATGGCAGTCCGCAACGGTACTGCCACCTGGGGGTGCGCAAAGCCGAGTTGCTAACGCGTGAGCATGCTAGATCATACTGGACTCTGGGACTACACCGACCTAGGACCATCACTACCGCCGTTGCCCTTGCTGCCGCAGTCAGCACGGTTCGTCGAACTGGACTCGAGTATGGGGATCGGAAACAAAATCATGAAGTCGGTAGTGAAAATATCTTACTACATGCCTATCCGGTTGGACGGCTTCCCAAAAAGCCGGGTAAGCAGACGAGGCGAGGGTCGTGGTGTCGACATGACGCTCACTTTGCGTATGGTTGTTAGAAACAAGGTCTTGGTCTGATTCTGAACGCGGAACACGGCATCGTGGTGGTGGGGCGGAATGTAGTACCGTTCGCCATGGGCGACCTGAATATCACTTTCGCCGACTCCATTGTGGTGCCAGGCCGAGTGGAGTTTCTGCATCCCACACACAATTTTGCGATTGTCACATACGACCCGACGCTCATTGGCGACACACCGGTACAGTCTGCACAGCTGAGCGAAAAAGCGCTAGCACAAGGTGACATCTTCTAACGTGAGGCCTGTGCAAATAACTAACGCAACACATCAAGGCCACAAGGTAACACTGTTCGCGTTCAACCACAACCAGCGACCGGTGTGCCTGGAGACCGTGGTGACCGACATCACTTGCGTCAGTATTCCACAAAATGCCACACCACGATTCCGGTAAGCACATGTCGAATGTGGCGCTACTGACTGGACGCTTCTTCCCAGCGCTATCAACTTCGATGCCATTACACTGGACACACCCATGTCCCAGAACTGTGCAAGCGGTGTGTTGTCTGATGCGGATGGTGGTATTCAAGCGCTATGGCTTTCCTTCTTGGGCGAACGTGCTTCCACCGGGCACGATAACGAGTACCATCTGGGCTTGGATATTCGCTGCGTCCTGCCTGTACTGCAGAGTCTGCGCGCTGGCCATCAGCCCCAACTTCGTTGTTTAAATCTAGAGCTCGTGCCGGTTCCCATGGTGCAGGCACGGGAGATGGGAGTGACCGCTGACTGGGTGCGTCGTGTGGAACAAGCGAATCCGCAGCGCCATCAGTTGTTCATGGTCCGCAAGATCGAAGCGTGCAGCCACGCAGCAGCGGTGTTGCACAACCTGGACTTGGTGCTGGCCATCGACGACCAGGTAGTCACGCGGATGGTAGAGCTGGATGTGCAATGCGAACGCGACTACTTGGACATGACTATTCTACGCGAGAAGAAGGAGCTCAGCGTACGAGTGCCGACCACCAAGGTGGACGGAGAAGGCACACGACGACTCATTTTCTGGTCGGGTGCGGTCATTCAAGGTACGCGCTGTTGCAGTTGCGGTTGCGGTTGCGGTTGCACTTCTTTGCTGACACCTGTGGTGCAGAACCCCACAAAGCGGTACTGCAGCAATCGCGAGATCCGCCTTCGCGCGTCTATATTTCTGCTCGCTCGCGCGGTTCGCCGGCGTACCAATACGGCTTAGCACCCACAATGTGGATCACACATGTGAACGGAAAGAAGACGCCTACTTTGGACCATTTCCGCGATGCGGTCCGCCATCTTCCAGACCAGCAATACGTGCGGGTCAAATGCGTCAGCTTCGACCAAATCCCACTGGTGATGTCTGTGAAGCAGTGTCTACACTATTGGCCCACAACAGAGCTGGAGAAATCGGGCAGCAGTGCTGAATGGTGTACTGTGCCGATCACTCCGCACGAGGGTGTTCTCAACAACGCGATACTACCCACCGCACTTGAAACGGAGGAGCCGATGGAAATGGCCGATGAAGGCGGCTGTCTTAATGAAGTTTGACGAGCACGCGTGCAGCAATGATAGACACAGCGATGCGAGATGCGTGATGAACTCACTATGTGAAATAACTAACGTTTTTGTGTACATGTTTTGCCTTGGCTTCGTGTCATGACAACGGGTGGTCCCCGCCTCACTGCGAAACGAACGCTGTGGTGGACTAAAATCGAATCCCTCTTTAGTCTGGAGTATGCCGAGTATAGCTACGACGAAGTGCGCTCCTATTAAGTAGTAATGCATGTGCTACCCTATCCTCCTAAGGATGTTTCCGTCCGCCCGTATCGCAAAGCCGACCGCGCATAGGAAAGCGATGCGAAGGGTGAAGCGTCAAATGTGGTACAACCACCGTGTCCTACAACAGTTCCTCCGATGCCCGCATCGTCTCGTCCTCTGTCTGGTCCACTCGAAACCGCTTCTCAGCCGGTCGGTCTTCGTTGCTGCCCATGTCCTGATCCTCGTCCTCATTTGGATCTCCAGGTACGCCGCCCGATACGGAACGGCGTCGCCCGCCTATTGAGGCTCCGAGAGAGTGATCCAACGGGTAGGCTGATTTCTTGGCCAGCGCGTCCATCGTCATTTCCGTTTCTCCGGCAATCACGCTGGCCTCAACTGTGGTTGTGATGGGATCGGCGGCCGTTGCTTCGATCCGCACTGGCGATGCTATCATAGGCGTCGACGCTGCGGTGTCCTCGTTTGCCGTTGACGGCACCTCTGACGTGTCTCTGGTGGTGTGCTGAGGTGCAGGCGAATCGGCTTGGAAAGGGTTTGGCGTCATCGCCAAGGATACAGCACTGTTCATTCGCACAGGCGTCACGTCCGTTGTTACAGAGCTTTGCCGAGAGTGGCTGCGCGTGAACATGATGCCCGCCAAACTGCTGGTCGAAGCGCCGTTCGTTGTAGTGCCCCCGATTGGCATGTTGGCGTTGAGGATGCGCGAGCCCACCGTTGCCACCTCACGCGCAAACTCGCTTTCGGAGATCCCAAGCGCCTAGGCAGCAGCCGTCAGCATACGATTTAGCACAGCAAACAGCTATCCTCACACGCGTAAAGGTGGACGAGGAATGGGAGAAAATGCGGTCCTTGTCGGACGCGCGAATCCGGCTTCCGTTCGTCAAACCGTTCATGCCACTCACGCCGACAAAGCTGTTGTTTCTCATGCGAGCCAAGCTGGTGGCGGAAGTGCCATTGACGGCATTTATGTAGCCGTCGAAGCCGCGAATCACGTTGCCGCCATACTGTGTGTCCTCTAGATACGAGCCTTCGAAGGTGTAGATGTTTCTCTCTAGTTGCTCCTGTACGATCAGCGACAGTCTTTCCCACAGCCGCGTCACTACCAGTATGCGGTCTGCATTCGCTTTGCGGTCGCACAGCTCGTGGAACTCTCGCTCCAGCTTGCGCAGCTCAGCCTTCTGCTCGTCCGTCAGATGTGGCACCTTTGGAGGATGTTAGGAAGCGTTGCGACTGCGGCTGTGACGCATTGCGGCAACATACTACTTTCTTTGCATCCATGGTTACAATCAGATCCGCAGACATAACACTGGCGAGGAAGGCGTGGCCGAGCGGGTCAGCACCCAGGCGTGGCTCTGGAGCAGTGAGTGGCAGGGAGGCGCCCTCAGTCTCGCCCACACGGCCGCCGCCTGTGTCTGGTCAGACACATCCCGACGCGCGCGCTGATAACGTGTCCATCAACCGACTCGTCAAAATGATCTTGCGTCACACACGCTTCACGCACAGTCAATCGTGTTTATTGGAACACACATGCGCATACGTAGCGGTGTGTGTGCCGCGCTATTTCCTCTGTCTAGAAAAAAGAACGGTTACGCCATGGTCTTCTTCAACGAAGGATGTTAGCACTGCTCTCCTTCTACTACTTCACAGAGGCAACGTCACGACTGTCGACCCAAGCGGTGGCTGGACCACTGTTGTCACCTCGCAGAAGCAATCACTTGGCAGAGGGGCCCTAGTATGGAGGAAGGGACAGGGTCATACGCGTATCCGTTGGTCGCCGCTCTGCTGCACAGTGGGACACGCAACAAGCTGCACAAGCTCCTGTTGCACTGCAGTTGCCTTCTCTTGCACTGTGTCGTGATGTGCGTCTGCCGCCACCACCACCACCACTTCCTCCTCCATGTCCTCGCGCGTGCGCTGCGACGCATCACGACCATGAAAGACACAGCGCAGCACAGCCAAAATCGACGCTGCCATAGCCACTGAAATGTAAGTGCTGGCGGAGATCCAGTTGATGTGTGGCAGCAGGCAGTTGGCCACTATGAAGAAGACGGCTCCGGATATCTCAAGGGCAAGATAGATCATGCTGATACTGGCTGCAGAGCGGGTCTGCACCACGGTGTAGATCTGTGGCAGGAAACAGACAAAGGCAAGCACCGCACCGAGTATCCCGGTGGCAGAGGCAATAGTGTCAATGCCACGCGCATTCGCATACTAAGCGTGTAAGTCAGTGTGTGAGTGTGTGAGTGTGTGTGTGTGTGCATGTGTATGCGCATATCAACTTGGACAGTATGCACACCTACCAGGTTTAGATAGACGATGCCACATTCTAGCAGGCCAAATAGAGCAGCGATGCTGAGTGTGCCGAGTACAGTCTTCGGATGCGACCAGCGCCTACACAGACACGCCCCTCATTGTGAACCCGGTGGCCACACCACGCGTAGCATACCTGCCGTAGCGCAAGCATTGTCCCAGCACCAGAATACAGGTTGCAGAAAAAGCATGCGGCTGGATCAGAAACGGCAGTGGGAGCGTGGTGGTGACGATCCAGCCGCCGAAGATAGTGGCAGACAGCAGCGAGATGAGGAAGAGGAGAGAAGATAGGCCGGCGGTGGACTGTCGCCGCCAGTTGTGGTAGACTACAGGGTGAGACGTGTGCAGGGCGGGGCGTGTACTTTGAGGGATGATAGGGAACATCCATAAACACAAGGCGATGTAGCCGATGATATCGGAAGCAAGCAGCAAAGACATATCGAGGTGGTGGGGAAGAAACGCGTGCTGGGTAAAGAAGCGGATGCGAAATGCGGCAATGTGCAGCGAGGCACTGGCGAGGCACTGGCGAAGCAGGCGTGGTAGAGGCGGTAGCGGAGGATGAGGCGGACCACTGCAATGCACATCACATGATAGTGTGGGAGACGCGCTATGTCGCTGCGGGGGCGGAGGAAAGAAGCACGCACGCCGTTGCAAAGGCAGAAATAAACATTTTAGATACAGCGCTGGTACAGGCGGGGCGGGGCGGGGCAGGGTGGGGTGGAGAAGAGACAGGGTCACCAGTTGAGGTAGGCGTCGAAGTCGATGGATTCTTCGATAGCAGCGGGCCATCCGCGGGAACGCATGAAGGCGTCGCCATGGGCGTCGTGGAAGAGTGTTTTGGAGTGACCAGACAGGTCGGAATAGTAATGCTTGCTGATGTCTGGAATGATGCCCAGGGGAGGGAGGGAGGATTCGGAGAACACATCGTCGCTGGTGAGGTCAGGGGGATGGTCGCTGCCTGGCGTGTAAGCGCGGTGCTGTGGGTGATGAGTGGAGGTGGCGAGAGGAGGCCTGTTTACAGCTGGATCGTAGATCACGTCGTCGACCAGGTACTCGATGGCGCGCGCATGATGGGGGTGATGCAGGTGCTGGCCAAGGGCAGATCCTTTTCTGTCATCATCGTCCTCGTCGTCGGTGCTGTTGGTGTCGTCGCCACTACCGTCGATTGAGTCGGCGTCGGTGTCGACGCCGGTGGTGGTGGTGTGGGTGTGGGTGCCGCGGAGAGAGCGCGTGTCGACAGCCTCGTTGTGATCAGACGTGTCGGCGTCTTCGACATTGTCGAGAGCAAGCACCACGGCCTGTTTGCGACGGGCGAGTTCGTGACAGGGCTGACAGGTGAAGGTGTGGGGCAGGAGGCGGACGGAGACGGAGGAGGCACCTTCGGCATGGATACGACTGCCGCACTGACTGCATCGGATCAAGGCGTGCGTGCGGAGTGGTGCTGGCGGAGGGGGC
>QZWT01000160.1:0-24335 GCA_004114315.1 Cochlonema odontosperma | reverse complement strand
CCAATTCATCCACTTTTTTCCAATTGTGAGCTTTACACCAACACCCCCAACCCTGCCCACCGAGAGACATCCTCCTGCTTCGGTTGACACAATATTCTCCACATCACTGTCTCATCACACACTTCCCTCTGCGCCCCACTTTCTCCTCAGCAGCATAACACTCCTCATTATGATTGTCTGCCGGTTACAACTTCTAATCATCTCAATTCCTTTCCTTGTCATTCGAAAAATAGACCTTCATTGGCTACAAGGATAGCAAGTGGACCCAGCGTTTCCCCTGCGGTGGATACGCTCCCGGCCCCGTCACCAAGCTGAAGGCTGGTCAGATTGTCCCTGTCCGTTTCTTGGCCTCGTCCATGAAGGCTAGCCAGATCAAGACCCAGCCCAAGCCCACCAGCACCAACAAGCAGTTCTCCCAGGCTCGCCACGGTGGCGGTACCGTAAGTTCCCTCATCCTTCTGCCTTTTATTTTCGTCTTGATTGTTGTTGGTTGTTATTGTCGTTTGCAATAATTGCTCTCAGCAATTGTTATGTGTGGTCCATTTTACCCCCTCCTCACCAAATTGCAAAAACTCTAACGGATCTCTCATTTCCTTCTCTCTCTCTCCTCTCTCCCTCTGTCTCTCGTCTCTTCTCTTCATTTACTTGAATGTGCTTGTTTACTTTGTAATCGATGATAATGGAATTCTTCCCGGTCTTCTAGTGCGAGTTCTCTCTCTCGTACGACAATGGAAAGACCTACCACTTGATCGCCACCTACACCAAGACTTGCCCCGATGGTATGTTTATTCTCTTTTCTATGTTCTCTTTCCTACGTTCATGGGCCAATGCAAAAGAAGCCTACCTATATCACGTTTTTTTTTTTGAAAGAACATGCTCTAACCCATGTCTGTGTATGCGAATTATAAATAGCCTACTACCAGTGGCCCGTTAAGATCCCCAAGAACGCTCCTTCCTGCAAGAAGAAGGGATGCTTGTTCGTCTGGAGGTATGTCAATCCCCCCCCTTTTCTTTTATGCACTATAGACAATGAAAATGGCTGCTATCTCGACCCTATTCTTATCATATCATTTCCTCGCACTCTAACTAACGACGTACACAACCTCCACACATTTTCTTTCACAACTATATAGCTGGACCGCCAACATCCTCCCCCAGTACTACCACAACTGTGCCGATATCGAGTTGTCCGGCAAGTCCTCCGGCGGCAAGTTGCCCAGCAAGGGCATCGCCATCGTCGACTTCAACGGCCGCAAGAAGAACGTCAAGGCCCCCGGTGACGGCATCAACCACAAGTCTGCTGGTGGTCCCTCCAAGAAGGAGATTGCCGCTAACACCGACGACAAGTTCTAAGTTGTCTTCCTTACTCTGTCTCCGTAACTCCCACTGTTCCTGGGGGTTACGATCGACCTTTTCTTTGCTCCTTGATTCCACTTTTTTTATATGTGTTTTTACTTTTTTTTCTTCTTCAGACGCAACTCCCCTTTTTAAGCTGCTATCTTTTGTTCCTGGATGTAGTGCACAAAGGGGACAAGACAGACCAGCATAAAAGAACAGAAAAAAACAAAAAACATGTCCCTTCCCTTTTCTTTTTATCTCTCTTTTAACAATCCCCTGTTCTACTCTTGCTTTTTCTCTCTTTTTTTTCTTTTTCTCTGCAAAAAAAAAACGTTCATGTCGAATACTTGAAGTAATACTGCTCCCTGGCGGAGAAAAGAACTTTTGGTACTAGATGTGAGTGTGCTTTCGATGAGGAAACAGGAAGGAGGAAGTGTTGAAGCATGAAAAATAAATAAAATAATAAACATAATAAAAAAAACCCCCACCCACTTTGTCTGGCACAAATCACAAAAAGGTTACCGCATTGAAAGGGTGCATGTTAAGAAATATGCATATGATGGTATTTGTATTATTGGTTCATTTTTGTTGGGTTAAGTTCTTTGTATGCTTCTGTCGTTCTACGAAAAGAAGTTTTTACGCGCCATTCAGGATGCTGAAAAAGTCGTCTTCCTCTTTGACGGGTGGGCGTTGCACAGGAGGGGGACGCGGATATAACGAATACGAGTGCGGGTTCGGGTTCTGGGACACTGCTGCTCCTGCTCCTCCTGTACTTGCAGAACCAATACGGCTCGGAGCTACCGATGATGCTTGCGAGACAGGTGTCTTGGGTCGCACAGCCATCATCGGTGGGCGGGGTTGTCCTGCGCCCTGTGTAGGTCTCAATGCAGGCGAAGGAGAAAGACGGGACGATAAACCTTGAGAATTCGCCTGCTGTTGCTGCTGTTGTTGTTGCACTGGCCGCAAAGAAGGCGAAGGGGATGGTCGAGGTTGTCCTGACTGTCCAGGTTGAGCAACAGTCGCTGGTCGAAGAGAAGGCGAGAATGTGGGTCGGGGAGGCTGCCCTCCAGACAGTCCAGGCGACGGCTTTAGTAAAGGAGAAGGCGAAGGAGACTGTCGGTTCATAGGCGATATCCTGGGTGAAGGTGACATCATGGGCGACATCCTAGGAGATGGTGATGCCACCCTTTGATCACTGGAAGCTGTTGAGGGGCGACGCCCTGCTGCTGTCGTAGTTGTTGCTGCTGCTGCCGTCGCTAAGGTCGATGATGTTGATGTTGATTTGGAAGAAAGGCGAGGGCTAGGTGCAGCCGCGTGAACGCGCTTCGGATCCACTGGTACAGCGGGTCGAGAACGGGGCTTGCGAACAGTAGGCGTCAATTTGCCATACGCAACATCAATCAACAGGTCATTTCGCAACACCTCCAAAACACAAAGGGCTCCAGAGTGAATAAAACCGATCGCCTCGACTGTCTCCGTATCCGTCAACAAAGACTTGATCCTGTCCAACCCCATTGCCAAATCTTCCCAGTCAAGGTTGTCCAGGGGTGTCGTCAGTCCTTTGGCTGTCTGCAGAATAGCGTCTAGCGACTGTCGATATTGCCTGGAAATGAACTTTGTCTCCTACATCACATCGTTGTGAACAGAAGTAGAGCGAGCAGTTGGTATCATCGTTACGAAGGCATCATACGCACCAAATATTCAACAAACGAAGAAAAACTTACTGCAATAAGGCTTCCAATGAGTTGCTGAAGAACCTTGGCCAACGCTAGAGTTTCCAACTTGGAGGCATCGTCGCTGTCGGTAGAGAGTGAAGGAGAGTTTGCAGACTTTTCTGCCACTCGAATGTTGAAGTTCTCGCCAAGTCTCAAGATCTGATCGCACGTCTTGTCTGTGAACTGGGCCAGTGCTCGCAGGCCGTCAAAGTAAACCGTCAGCAGCCTCGACTCGAAAAACTTTTTGATCGGCCCTCGTGCGAAAAAGTCCTTCTCACTTGCTCTTGTCTGATGATTATGCCACTCTAGAGTTGTAGTGATATCCAAGAGGCCGCAAACATTGATTAACGAATGAACCCATCAACGAACCGGCAGTGCCAACAACATTACGCTCAGTTTCCCAAACTCACCTTGTTCAAAGGCATTGACATTGTCGGGGACAAGTGTAGAAAGTTTCCGTGTACAGTTCCTGAGCTGTCTCAAATGGGTGGTACCCTGGACTCCCATTTGTTCCAAAAGTGCCACCATCGCGCGAAAGTCCTTGTGTCCAGCTAGAAGATCCGCAGTCGGCTCTTTCACTGCAGTGTCCAGAGCCTGCGGCTCCAATAGTTGTTCCAAATCATCCAATTGGCCAACGTTAAGGAAATCTGGTCGAGAAGTAGTGATGACATTCACACGTGTGGACGCTGCAGATGCCAAAGATCTGAGAGACACAAGGTGAGCCTTGCCTCCTGACTCCTCAAACATGGTGACAATGTTCATCCTAGGTGGGACCTAGTTAGATCAAAGGAACGAAGGAGAATATGTCGTTAGCATACTGCTAACATTCCCGAACCTCTCTCTGTCAATCAATGCATTGTGTATGCCAAGTACCTTGAAGGAGTTGTGTTCGTCATACACCTCGGATCCATTTGCGCTTCCTTGTCCGTGTGAAAGATGACCAGCACGCCTCTGTCATACATCGTTGCAAAGGTGTTCGTTAGTCGCTACTTAAAATCCTGTTTATAAACTCGACGAATGTATGGGCTGTAGATGCTCACTTACCACATCGGAAATAACATCGACTGCTCTCTTGCCAAGAATCTCCAAGGCTCCAAGGCCGGTGCTGACAACATTGCCACCCACAGCCTCCAAAGTTGGGTTGGAGAGCGTCAGACGATCCATCTTGTCTGAAACGTCCTTGGCGCTGTCGGTAGACTCCCGACGCTGAGGTGTACCCCATGCTGAGGATGCGCTTCTTGTTTGCTGAAAGTCCAAGCCAAACCCATTCTTTGACTGTTGAGACTGCCCAGCTTGTGTAACCTTTCTGTGAACCCCAAGAACAGCACTGCCAATAGCATTCGATGCAAAATCAAGTGTCGAAAATAAAGCCTCCGCAGGTCGTAGCTATTAAATGTCGAGAGATGTGTGGATGTGAGAAACATCGGCCGCCATTGACAGATTCAAACAACATTAACATATCGCAAGTCATACTCTTACCTCAGCGGAAGGTCTTCGGTGAGAGGGCGAGTCCGCGTGAGGTGAATCGGTGGATTGCGGCACAGAAAGATTGTTGGCGGTGCGAGAACCTTGACCCAATGAAAGACTGCCAGACCGAGGAGCTCCAAACAGATCTTTCACGTTCTTGCCCGACTCTGTTGAATACTGGCTATCTCGACTTTGTGGGCGAAGGTTATCTTGCTGACGATCCGCTTGCAGGGTCTGAAAGCCAAAACCCGGCTTCTCCTGGTGTTTGTCCAAAGGTGGCGACATGGTCAATGGTGTCGGTAAAGGTGGTTGCTTAACTGCGGATAATGGTTTCGTCGTTGGTTCAACCTTATCAACAGCCGCTTGATCATCCCAATCATCGCCCCAAGCGTCATCATCACCCCAAGCGTCAGCCGAAGCGTCAATGGCATCCTCGTTGTATGCCAGCTTGCCCTGTGAGGGAGAGACGCCATTTTTGCTGATATCTGAGGTTGGTGCAAAGGGAGGGCTGGGCTGCCTTGATGATTGGGTTGACTGCAACAAATCAGAGATGTCATCCTTGCGGTGTTCACTCTTTGGCTGGGGAAAAAGTGACGATGTACCCGTGTTGTTGCTAGGGGGTTGTTGGTTGGGATGGTGCTGTTGATATTGTTGTTGCTGGTTTGTCAACGGATGCTTCTGGCGTTCCCGCTCATATTCGTATTGTGGATCGAGAGACTCGTACACCTTGTCAATCTGTTCATTTGCCACGTTGCGGATACCCTGACCTGTGAATCGGAGGAATAAAGCATATGAGAATGCGAGGTTGATAAGAATGTGATGACATATCGATTACATGCATTCTTGCGCGATTTGCTACTCACCGATGGTATGCGCTTTGGAAACTACCACGTTAGGGTTCTCAATGACCTCGCTGACAGTGCTGACAGCGGTGTTGATCCAAGAACCCAGAGATCCCCAACCGCGCCCTGCTTCTTGCTGCTGCTTATTCCTTGCGGCTACAGAAGGATCGGTTGGCCTTGGCCCACTTTGCTGTTGGTAATGGGATTGGTTGGATCCAAAGTACTGTTGCTGCTGTTGCTGCTGTTGCTGCAGGTGGTGGTGTTGGGTTCGAGAAGGTTGCTGCTGCTGTGTGGCTGAAAATGAGGGGGCTAATGGAGGTTTGGTGGACAAGGAAGGTGAAGGAGGTTGAAAAGGGGATCCTGGAGTTGAAAACTGTCTGGGATAACCCGGGGTTGAAGTAGGAGGCGATGTCGACCTTTGCGGGTCGTCAAGTCGCTTTTGAGACAGGAAACGTTCCTGTACGCGGGCTGGCGTATTTGTTGGAGGAGTATCAATTGAAGAGTGGAGTGAAGGCACTGCAGAGCCAGCTGCCGTCATGTCTTTGAGTGAAATGGTGTTCGGGCTAGGAGATGCATCCGAATGCACGTTGTTGGGGAACGAGTTCGAGTTGATGGACGACCGCGACTCCTGTGGCTGAGGTTGCTGCTGCCGCGGCACTTGGTTTTCTGGTTGTTGCTGTTGCTGGATAAGTTGTTGTGATGGTAGTTGAGGTGTTGGTTGCAATGGCGCCAGTTGTTGGTTGACTGCAGCATGCTGAGCCGGTTCCTGAACCGGAGCCAAGACCTTGGACGCAGGAGTGTTTAAGAGCGAGTCGCGTTCTAGTTCTTGTTCCTGCTCGCCCTCGGATGCACTTTCAAAGTCGTCTTCAGAGTCGTCGTCATCGGACAAGACGGGTGGATGTGGGTCGGGGGTCATTTTACACTTCAGCCTTGGAAAAAGGAGGATGAAGGAGGAGAAAATAGTACGAAGGAATAAAGGTCAATAGGAGTGTGTGTGAGGCAGTATTTTTACCCATGGTGTTCAAAGTTCAATTGAAGGATTGGTCATGTGACTGTTTGCCTTTCAAATGAAGCGTCAAAGACAGAAAGACAAAGTAACGCCACCACTTTTGGCTTTATGAAAGGAGAACACACAGTGGCAAAAATCAACACACAACTCATCCTCTTCCCTCCTTTGACTCTTCTCGCCCATTCACTCACGCAGACTGGTTTACACGACCAGCTGCTAGGCTTTCGTTCTCACAAAGAAAGAAATATTCCCACCAACGCAACCAAAGCAACTAAGTTTCATCCTCAATCACCCAAGAAATCACCAGCCAGGAACTGATTTACTAGTCGGCAGAATCAAAAACCTACAACAAATTAACGACGGACAACATGGACACGCTGGTGATGCTCTTTCCCTACCACAGTCGGACCCAACTGCAAGAGTATCTGGAAAAAGCCGGAGGAGCTGTCGAACAGGCTGTAGAAGCATTATTTGACGTGCCTACACCGAATGCCCCTGCTCCTTTAGCACCCTCTGCACCATCACGTCAGGCCAGTGTCCAAGTCTTTCACCAGTCGAACCCTCATACCCACGCCCACACCAATACCGCCAAACGACAAAAGCAGGCACCTGCTTCCACTTCGAACGGAGTAGTAGACTTGACTTGGTCTGACGATGACGATAATGATACAAACAAATGCTCTAACGGAGGGCTATTCCGACAAACGTCGAAGGCGGCCATTGAAATTGAGGACGACATCTTTGACTTTGACGACTTTCCTCGCCCAGAGCCTTCGACATCCAGCGCAGAGGGTTCCATCATGCCGAGCTTCGAAGACTTTCATCATCAGGAGCAAAAGCGACTCGAGGAGAAGCGACTCAAGGAGCTGCAGCTCGAGGAAGAGCGAAAGGCTCTTGTCAACAACTTTATCTCGCATGCTCAAGTCATGTTTGACAACATCTCCACCCCGTACCTCGAACGCTTGATTGCGGAGAACCGGCCCAGAATCGCATCGGATGAAGAGCTTATCGAGACCTGCATTGAAACCATCTTCAAGACCAACGGCAAGTACCCCATGGCCAAGAGAAAACGGGACGGCGAGGACGACGAGGACGAAGGCGACTCCTCGGGATCAGAAGAGGACTTTGGACTGGGAGGAAGTGGCAGCCATCAAGGATCCAGTACAAGCCAGTTGAATCCTCGGGCCAAGAGGGACTTTCACGAATACACTATTCAGATGGGCCCTCAATATATGCTGGACTCGTAAGTGTGCTCTTGTCTCTCACTCAAACCACTGTGTTTACCCTATAGCATATTGTGCACGACCTGACATGAACGTATATTTACGTGTTACCTTATAGCGCGGGTCAATTGTTTCAGGACTTTCCAACGTTATCAGCGACTTCCATCAGAGCAGTGCTGGGCAAGTTTCAGTATCACTACGTACCGGCGTTCGAGTATATCAGCAGCCTCATGACCGACTTCCAAGAGCCAGGAAAGGGCAAGAAGAAGAGCACCAATGTGGGCGACATCAAGTTGATCGAGGTCAAAAAGCCACGGAAAGCCAGACCCCCTGTCCCTCTCAACACTTTGGATCCAAACTTTCGGAGGGAGCTCTTATGGATGAGAGCCAAGATCGGTAAGCCATTTGGCTGACCATGATGATACATTATGACTGTTTTTATCATTGCGAATCTTGTCTCCTAACTTGCTACTTTGCAACTTATATGTCCTCAGAGAAAGAGCAAGCAGAGATCAACGATGCCTTGGCCGAAGAGGAAAATTTGAGGGTCCATACCGAAAACAACAACTTGAAAGAATGGTAAGGCTCCTCTGACAGTTTTTGTTGCAAAAGGTTTTATCCATAGTATTGTATCATGCATTAGTGATGCACCGCGTTAATATTTCCATGTCTCATGCCTTTCTCGTGAACAACGTAGTGGATGCTGCTTTGACGATGTGCCTGCGAACAGGATAGCAATGTGTGAAGAAGGACATATTTTTTGTCTGAGCTGTTCACGACGCGGCGCTGAAGTTGAGCTTGGATATCGGCGAACGGTTCTCAAGTGTATGACAGCTGGATGCACAGCGGTCTTCCCAGATTCAGAGGCAGTACTTTTCCTATCCAAGCCTGTCTTTGAGGGTCTTTTGCGAGCGCGACAGCAAAGCGAGCTTAAGATGGTAAGAGCAAGATGAAGGCATTGATCAGTGGGTCCCTGATACGAAGGGTTGGAGAACGTGTTGACTAATCAAGTTTGCAACTTTGCACGCTTTTAGGCTGGTCTGGATTCACTGGTGGAGTGTCCTTTCTGTTCGTACGCGGCGATTGTGGAGAATGACGAAGACAAGGAGTTTCGATGCCAAGGACCAAAGTGTCGAAAAGTATCCTGCCGGTTATGCAAAGCGCTTACTCACATCCCTCTTTCGTGCGAAGGTGAGTAGCTTTTATTGTCTTTTTATGTGCCAGGCGCGTTCTTTCTAAAGGCCTGTACCCGTATCTCACTCATGCTTTTAATGGCTTTTAGAATACCGCAAGGAACTGGAGAAGAATAACGTTCTTAGTGTCCAGCACAAGGTCGAGGAGGAAATGTCGCAGGCATTGATTCGCGAGTGTCCAAAATGCAAGACGCGCTTCTTCAAGACTGAAGGTATGTAGTTGCGGAGCAAATTATTTATTGTGTAGTGTTCATGGTCTATGTGTAAGAGCGTGTCATTTCAGTTATTTAACACCTTCTTTGGTGTCTGTAGGTTGCAATAAGATGACATGTCCACAATGCCACACGCATATGTGTTATGTCTGCAAGATCAAGATTAAAGACTATTCACATTTCGACCAGTCGCCAGCAGGACAGCCAGCTCAGAAAAAGAACCGTAAGTATGCTCTTTGTTTACTCTCGGTTGATCCCCAGCTAATAATGCAGATGTTAATCCACGTCCTCTTTATTTTTTCAAACGAATACCAATAGTGTGCAGATTGTGGGAAGACACGATTCAAAGAAACAAAGACGAGGTCAAAGCAGCGGCACAAAAGACATTACAGGAGCTGCAAACGCAGGATCCCGACCTGGCAGCCCAAGTCCGCCTGGACATCCCAAAGTGATGCAGCTTCTGTCAGATCATACTGGGCATATGTGGGGACAACAGAGGGCAGCAGGAAATGAAAGCAACCTTGTACCATATTATCTTTTTTTTCTTTTCTATCTTCTCATCCCTGCCTCCACTGTTGGCTCTACTCACCTCGTCTCTTTCGTCCCCAACTCTTCCTGGTCACTTTTCCCCTCTCAGATCTACCCCAACTTCCCCCGCCTCCTTCCGTCCTTTCGCCCTATTGCCCCCTCTATCTCAACCTACTTTTCTGTTCTCTCACCCTCCTTACTTCCCCAACCTACTCCCCCCCTGCATCCTATCTTTTTTTTTCATGCATAGCATCATATCCTCCATTGTTCACTTTCCTCCTTGATCTCTTTCATTTTATGCCATGATATTTCAAGGGCATACGCATGCCCTCCTACCATCCTTTTTTCCCACCTTTTGCATTTCAATTGAATAAAAGAAGTAAAAAAAAAAAAATGTTGGCAGATACCATCTGATTACCACCACGGGATAGCCCTGGCTAAGGCTCCAAAAAACAGGTGTAAACTCGGTCCAATCTGCCCTTCTTGTTCTCGCAGAAGCGTGATAAAAAGAAGTTGTGTATGTGTAGTTTGATGTCACCCTGTAAAGAGACCTACTTGAACTACTCTGTCATTGAAACCAAAGCAATGCCCTCCCTCTAGGTTCTAATGGGTGAGCTTCTTTATGTTTCGACAGGCATCACCCAGGCCGGGTTGTTGTGTATTTGTGTGTTGGTGATCAACGACAAAACAGAAGTGAATGAATGAGAAAAAAAGAACAGAAAAAAATTCAATGCCTTGTTTTTTTCTTCGACACCAAATATGGCACACAAAACTGAGAGCCGGGTGCCAGCCACCTGCTTCTCTCTCTATCTCTCCTTTGATTCCTCCCGATCAATGAACCTTCTCTCTGTACAAACTCAAACCACTCTCCAGTCTCACCAATCTTTAGCACCTTCATCATAGCACCTTTAACGCCCACATACACACACATAGCATATACAACATGCGCAATATGGTCTACACACAGCGCATATTCAGAAGTGGTTGTATGGCTTGGCCTTTTCTTGGCGTCTTTGGCTGACTGATTGACTGGCGGGATGGATTGGCAGATAGCGACAGTGCGCAACTGTGCAAGAAAAGTGGTAGAGAAAACCAATTGCCTTTGCACACTCTGCTCAAATACCTTGTTTACCCCTCTTTTGTTTTTCTTGTTCTTCTTGTTCTTCTTCTCTTTTCTTCCCCTCCATCCACTGCCTGATCACATCTCTCATTCACACTTCTTCCTTTTATTCATTTCCTTCCTTCCTCAATCACTCCCTACACACAGCACACAGTAAAATATACACCGTATACAATATCATAGACCATGGACGACCCAGAAGCAGTCGCAGCAGCCCACGACGCACAAGAATCAACGCCCTTGCTGAGAGGAGATATCACCACCACCAACAACAACGACAGGAGACAAGAGACCAGCCCTTACGACGACGACGGCGATACCCCCAAGTGGTATTGGCCATGGCCTGCAGCATACTGGGCAGCCATCCCCGTCATCTTCCTTGCAGGTTTAGCTGTTGGCCCCGCTATGGCCTTGACCGCGCCCTTGCTCAAAATACTCTTCTGTGAGCGAGGCATCCCAGATCTCTTCAAGGACAAGAACAGAGACCATGCCCTCCTTCTTTCAAGCGACGAGGAGGATTGCGAATCGTCAGAGTACAGTGCTGCCATTGCCAAGTTTGCAGGCGTCTTTGCTTCTCTCACCTCCGTCCTCGGTATGCATCGATCTTCCTCCTCTTCCCCTCCTTTTTTTCTTTCTTTCTTTTTTTCAACCAACGATGGATAACATATCACCCTTTACTATTGGATTGCCACTGCTTGCTGCACATGCAATACCAATGTTCATTTGCTGATTACCAATGCTCGACTGGTGTCTTTCTAACACTTTTTTTTTTTTTTTTTTTTTTTTTTTAATTTTCGCTAATATTTGTCTATGTGATGTCTCAATAAGCCGCACCACGTATGCCGGGGGATTGGCTGAGTTCAAATCAATTTTTAACACAAACTGCTTCACTCGCTGTATCTGCTGAGGGACCCTCTTGTAAACGTTCCCAGCCGAAGTCAAGTATTTTTGCGCTCGGAAACCGTCATAGATCTCACTAGGAACAACGAAGATCAACAGAGCTTCATCAGAGAAGCCAATCCAGTTTTGTCGAATGAGACCGTCGAGAAGGGTTGAGAAGGGTGGTCCCTTGATATCATGTTTCTGGGATACGGTAACTTGGAACAGATGTCGTGGTGCCAATAGCAGGTCAACACAGGCATGGTTGCACTGCTTTGGTATGTACAATGCCCCAGCCGATGGTGCGGGAATCTCCTTGAACCATTCCACTCTTGGATTAGCCGGGATTTCGAAAGTCGTAATAGTCCCATCTCGAAGATCCTTGGCTTGGAACTCACAGCCGCCCTTTCGAAAGATGTGTCGCACGTATGTTTCGAACATGACACCCCTAGCAGCTCCATCAGTATCGTCAACGAGACTCTTTAGTATCGATTTCCAAGCGGCATCGTGGAGCGATTTACTGACTTCCTCTGCGACGTGTGCTGAAGCCCATTCCAAATGAAAGTCTTGGTGATCATCCGAGGGCCAACGGTGGAGAAGACGGCTGCTGTACTCTAACGAACCCCTCCCTTGCCGAAAGCATTGCATCATCCTCAGTGGATCTTTGATGGAATCGAGGGCCAGCCGAACACGTTCATACGCTCTCTTCTTGGCGCCAACATAATCATCGGGAGCGAGGCTCAGTACGTCCTTTGGTTTTTCCAGAACATATCTCGGCACGCCGCCTACTAGGTCGTAGAGCTCTTCCATGAAATCCTTGGTTACCGCCTGAAAGCCCTTGACATCGCCCCGGCACCGCTCCAGCTCCTCCAGCACCCATGGGGCCATGTAGTAACGCCACGGTACTCGTTTGTCGATTTCCTGATATTGGTTCATCTCGGAATACAGGGTCTTTGGAGATGCCGATATAACGGTTCTTGCCTCAACAAGCTGTGGGTCCGGAGAGCTGTCGACTAAATACCACGTTTCACGTAGACCAAGGAAGGGCCGAAAATCCTCAATGTCTCCATAGCGCAGAGTAGACACACCGCCATACACGTAGCACTTGGAGCCCCCTTTCTCATGGAAAACGACAATAGGCGGGTTGTCGTCAAGGCTTGTAGCAAGGAGTCTGATGGTGAAGTATACGAGGAAGGCCGACTTCCCAATGCCCGATGTTCCAGTGACAACAACGCGCTTCCACGCCCTATTCCTAGGACCGTCTTGAAATTTCCACGTGATTTCGCTGTATAGGTCTTTGTAGGCTTGTCGAACGTAAAGATCTTCAGTGCCGACAACAGGGAGTCGATTGCTGGAAGGTGTAGATATTAGATCCAACTCTTGGAAAGACTGATCTCGGCAAGCACGGGCAGTGGTAGACAATGAGTCGAAAGTGTTCGTCCTGTCAATCTCCTGACCGATGAAATCAAGTAGCGAGACTCTCTTTGTTGTCGAGACGATAGAGGTCAGATCGGCCATCTACCACAGCTTTTTCCGCAAGACCTGCCGCTTCAATCGCATCCTTCAGCGTATACATGTCATGACGCTTCCTCTTGGAAGAAGACCCTAGTAAATGAAGCAGCGTTCGGGTTAAGGGAGCAACCAAGAATATTAGCAACTCCCACAATGTCAAGGAATGATTGGATGAAAAAAAGAGTGGTTCCGAAAATCACTCAAAAATACAACTGCGCAAATAGGGAGGAGACATATTACTCACCTGCATCATCATATTTTCTTTTCGGGGCTACAGGAAGTAGTGAGAACATATAGGTAAATAACATGAATGGACATTACTATACAACAGTCATGCAGTAGGGCTAAGCGAAAGCAAAGCGCGATGTATTACCTGCCAGGGGTCGTTGCACGATGAGGTGAACAGTCTCCTCTGGAAGGTCCTCAGGAAACACCTTGGAGACACGAGTTGCCGGGCCGAGTTATTTCTTGTCCTTGTCGGCGAAATTTTTGAGTTGGATGGGGATTTCGTCATCGTTGTCACTGACAGGGAGTGAGACACGCCAGATGGTGAGGTTCTTGGCATCGACATCTGTAAAATCAACAGCATTCATTGCCTTGATGAGTTTCCTGAGATCGTCAACAGTGTCATCCGAGGGAATCTTAATGAAGAACGCGTTGGAGGTAGCCTCTCCATCAATAAGACAAAACAGAGTCAAGTGGTTGTTGGTCGTAGTGTTGAGAATCATTGAATCGACTGAAGGTGAACGAGAGAAGATGCAGGGTGTAAGTAAGGTGAGGAATGAAAAGAAAACGAAGAAAGAAAATGTCGAGTGAAAAGGAAGAAACAAGAAAGAGGATGATGAAAGTGGTGATGAATGCAAAGAAGAGAAGCGCGTGGTAGTGGTGACGAAGAAAAAGAATGGGAGGTACGGGAGTGATGGAAAAGGCAATGTAGAAAAGGACGCGAGAGTGGTAGCAAACGAAGAGAATGAAAAAAGCGATGAAGTCATAGGAGTCGAAAAGTGGGTGAATGAAGACGCCGAACAACGTTTTATGTACCCCTTAAATGTACTTTAAACTCTAAATCAACCGAGTTCCAATTGTATCATCCCACCTGGTGTAAGTGGTAAAACTGCGCTCCTCTTGTTGTGGCTTACAAGAGGTCCTGGGATCAAACCCCAGTAAAATCATTCTTTCTTCAGCCTGGGATGGCTTTAATATCCTGTTAGGAAAACTGTCTTCTTCAGCCTGGGATGGCTTCAATGTCCCAACTATCTCTCCTTTTGCCTTCTAAATAGTCGTAGTCCCTCTGAAAAATCAATAAAAATCTCAAAGCCTCCTGCGGGCGATATAGCAGAAAAAAGTAATCCTATTGTAACATTGGGAGGTTCGATAACGGTTGGACGCCTTCATCAAACCCCAACTCAACATTATTATCCATAGCCACTGGATTGCTGCCTCATCGGCATTTCAACAGCCAATATCGCCTTTTTTCTACACAACACACACAATCCACCAAAGATATTATCCATACCATTGGCGGTGGAGGGGTGAAGGGTGTAGTTGAATGACATTGTGCAAAATGCTTTAAAAAATCATCTCAACAAAAATAACTCGCTTCGAAAGAGGGCCGAGCATCACGTTCGCATGCAGATCCCAACTCGCTTCACCACTTCTTCCTGGTCTCTTCCACCACTTGCTGTTTGTGCTCTGAGGGATAATTCTTTGGAAATGTTGACGAGTGTCTTGGTGGTGGATGCGGAGACGGTCCGCCCCAAACGCGTCAATGTACTTCCATACGGCTCTCTGGTCTTGCGTTTTCGCGAGTGCTGAATGGGAACAAGTCGGCCAGTTAGACGAAGGAATAGAAATTCTTCAAACCTTACTATCATCATCATTCATAATCAAGAGATCTCACCTGTCCCTAAGATTTTTCTCTTCTCTTTCCTCGACTGTTCACCTCTCTTTCGCGTTCAAAACACCACAAAACACCCCCATGCCTGAGAGACAAAAAAGATATGAGAAAGAAAAAACGCTTGATATTGTTATTGTTATTAGTATTGCATGCAAAACGAAAGAAAGAATAAACAAACAACTATAGGAAATAAAAATAACTAAACAGGGGTTTTTGTAAAAGTACAGAGGGGTATGTATGTATGTTGAAAGACTATTCACAGAAAATAAAAAGGGGGCGAGCTATTATTATTAAAATACAGGACCAACTTCGGCCTTGGTCAAACTTTGCCTCAAACTGCTCTCTCCTCCGTGTCCATTGCTACCAGACGACGACTCGTGATGGGTAGGCGAGTTGGTTGCAGTGGTGAGCGTTGAGGTCGTGGTAGAAGCACTGGTGACCGACGAAGACGAGGTCGAACTCCAGTTGTTACGCTCTCCATTTCCTGTTCCATCCTCTCCTCCCGATGTGTTGTTCGCTCCCGAGCCAGCTCCTTCAGCGTTGGCATGGGCAGCGGCGGCGGCAGCAACAGCAGCCATCGACATAATACCATCGATCGAGGGGCGGTGATGCATCCTCATCTGAGGTGTTGAACGTCCACTGGCTTGCTGCTGGATCTGGTGGAATCCAAGGCTGGACATGTTCCCGCTGCTCATCATACTCCCGCCCGCAGGAGCGGATGTATAGGTGGCGTTGCGGGTAGCCAACAGACGAGCCTGACTGGCCTGTGTGTGGACCGAGGCCAGGCGCTCATAGACGTTCTGGTTATCGTCCCAAGACCCGCTGATTCGACGCGAGGCACTGCCGTTGTGGTGGTGGGTATGGTAAACCTCATGCTGCGCATGGTGGCCGAAATGACCGTCCACACCAGCTGAAGTGTTGTTGAAAGCGTTCAAGCTAGGGGAAGCCATTCCGTGTACCATGTTGGTCGCGGTCGCGGTGGTGGTCATCATGTTGGCAGCACCGATGCGGCTCAAAGGACGGCCATTACCGCCGTTGGTAGAATGACCGCGAGTGTGGTTACTCTGGCTCGCCAGAGCAACACCATCAGAATCAGATCGAGAGAGACGCTTGCCAGGGCTGGGGCTGGGTGTGCTGGCACGACGGCTGTCATAGTTCTGACGCTGACTGTTCAAGGGCTGTTGATGGCTCTTAGCATGACGCAAGGTATGCTGAGGAGGATGACCATTGGCGAAACCGGTTTGGATGGTCAGGGGAGTACCACCACGACGAGGATGCTGAGTGGGCGAAGGCAGGGGCGCATCAGCATTGTTGGCACTGTATCCCGAGCTGAGGCGAGGACGAGCCATCGACTTGGGTCCGATCGCAGGGCTGGAGATCGGGGTAGAGCTGCGACGGGCAGCGATGGTCTCGGCATGTTGACGGCTCGAGGCGGTCGAGGCATAGATGCCCTTCTGTTGGAGGTGCTGGCCCTGTTGAGCAAGCTGCTGCTGGTAGTAGTGAGCATCGTTGCTGTGGTTGGGCGCAGAGTTCGACAGACGGGACATGCTGGCGTTGCGGTGCAATCCACCACCGTTATTGATGGGCATAGCCTGAGCACCACCACTTCCTCCACTGCTGCTTCCAACTCTGCGATGTCCATACATCGAAGTGTTGCGCTGATGGGCAGACTCGATGCCGCGAGTGTTCACTGCGCTAGTGCTACTGGAGCGGGCAAGGCCAGGACGCGATGGTGGCATAGGAGGCAATTGATGGTGCGGGTTGTTGTTGTTGGTGCTGCTGGGCTCCTGAGCGGGCGACGAAGAAGTCTGGTCGCCAAGACCCAACGAGGCAGGGACACCGGCCCAGGAGACACGACGCTGCTCATTGTTGGCCATCAAGATGCGAGAGAACTCGCCTCCTGTGCCACCAACCTTGGGCGAAGCTTCCTCCGAAGTCTTCATCGCGTCCTCATAGAGCTGATCGAAAATGGTCGACGCACGCTTGGCCTTGACATCCATGACCTCGGCGGCAGCGGAGCCAGATCGGGGATGGGCTGCTTCAGGAACTGGTGTCCAGAGCAAGTCCTTCGACTGCTGACGGTTCAGGATAGGCGACTTCATCGTCTCTTCCTCCTCAGACTCACCATTTTGCAACTGCTGCTGTTGGTAGGCGGCGCGGTTAAGACGGGCAACCTCGGCATCGTTCTCGTCATCTTCCGAAGAACCATTGCCGGCGCCGTTAAGGTGATCAGAAGATCCGCCGAGAAGGCGCAACTTCTGCTCCAAGCCATCACAGCGCTTCTCGTAGCCAAGGGTGGCTCCGACGGCTGCCTGGCGCATGGCCTGAAGAGCACGCTTGAGCTCCTCGATGACCTTCTCCTGGTTGGAGACTTGAACCTGAAGACCATTCTCGTGACCACGAACGGTGACCATGTCCTCGAACAACATCTCGAGAAATTCGCGCGATTCGTTCAGATCCATCGAACGCAGGATCGAAATCGACGACTCAAAGGCAACAGAAGCGCCTGAGCCTGGAGGGAGACCCATGGCATCCTCGGCCATACCCTGGCGGATCAACTTGGTCATCAACTCTTCCTCGTCGCGCGTACCGTCCAGACCAGTCTCTTCATCGCTGTAGTGGTGGTTCTTCTCGATGGCGGTGACAAAGCCGAGAGCAGCGGCCTCGGCCTGGAGGGCACGGATGCGGGCGTTGATGTAGGCAACCTCGGCATCGATCATGGTGATACGGTCATCCATGTACTGGGGCTCGCTGGCAAAGTCAAGCAGGAGACCGCCGTTAGCAATGGCGTTCTCCTCCTGGGCCTGAACAACCCTCAATCTCTCAGCCTCGAGCTCTTGCTTCTCGTTCTTCAGACGCTCGCGCTTCTTGAGCATGTCCTCCATAACATTGATGGCATGCTGACCAGAGATGTAGCCGTAGATGGCACGGTCAATGACCTGCTTCTTCTGGGCAACCTTGGAGCGGATCGAGCCGGGTCCCTTGATACCGGTCTTGGTAGGAGCTGGGATGGCCGAAGCTTGGGCGTCCTTCCTGTCAGAGGGGCCGTTGAGACGAGTAGGACGCTTGGAGGCAGTCTTGGTAATACCCTTGGGGGTCTGAGGCTTCTTCAAGAACCCAATGACCTTGGCCTGCTGGGTGCTAGCACCGTTGTTGGAGTTCGCGTTGCTGTTGCGGTGAAGCATGGCGGTGGCGCGCTGCTGGTGTTGCTCCACCTCGCGCTCGGCCTTCTTGCGAGCCTCGAGGGCAGCCTTCTCGGACCGACGCAAGGCCTGGATCTCGCGATCATTGGCGGCGTTCATCTCCTTGATGCGTTCAGCGTCCTCTTTCATCCGCTTAACCATCCTCACCTTCTCGGCCTTGAGCGTCTCGACTGCAACACGGAGGGTGCGCAACTGGTTCTCGGCCAGGGTGCGCTTCTCGTTAGCAACCTTGGAAACCTCAGAGTACTTGTGCTGCAAGTCAGAGAGCTCGGCCATAAGCTGCTTAATCTTGGTCTCATACTTGACCTTGACAGAGCCAGGAATCTATTGAATATTCAAGGGGTAGGCCAAGAAAGGCATCAAAAAGGTCAGGTGCAGTTCGTAGTGACGATGGGATGAAAAGCAGTAAACCAAAAAAAAAGAGATCGATGTGCATAAACAAGGAGAAGGGTCATAAAAACTTGCCTTGTTCTCCATTGATTTCTCGCGCTCGCGATCATGCTCAGCATCACGGATCCTCTCCTCCATAACGCGGATCTCCTCCTCATACTGATCACGCATATGGTGGTAGTCAGCCTCGGCCTTCTCCAACTGGTGGACAAGCTCCTCTTTGATGGCGATTCCGCTCTGGACCTCGTTTAACATCATGTCATAGTTGGGCTTATCGGCCGCAGGAGCAGCAGCATGAACAGGAGCAGGAACAACAGGGGTAGGAAGAGGAACGGTAATGACCGAGCCAGAAGCAGCAGCTGAACCAGCAGCGGCAGCAGCGGCAAATGGTCCAGCAATGGCCTTGTTGGTATCGGGGTTGGTCAAGCTGCGAGCAAGAGACTGAAGGGACTCGAGCGAGTGAGAACCACCAGATTGGGAACCACCAGAATGAGAACCACCAGAACCAGATGAACCAGCAGCAACTGAACCAGCAGCGGCGGCGGCAGCAAAAGGACCAATAATGGCCTTGCTGGTATCGGGGTCGGTCAAGCTAAGAGCAAGAGAGTGAAGGGACTGCAGGGAGTGGGAATCAGGACGGTTGGAGCCAGTACGGTGAGAGCTCGCACGGTGAGAACCACCATGGAAAGAGCCACCATGGATGGAGCTCGAATCGAACGAAGAACCAGCGTCGGAATCGGGGAGAGCAATGGCGGCGGCCTTCTGTTGCTGAATGGCAGCGGCAAGACGGTTCTGCTGCTGCTGCTGGTTCATCTGCAAAGCATCCGAGGCAGAGAGAGGGAAACTGAAGCGGTTCATGGCCTTCATGGCATTGGCCAAAGTCTCGGCCGCTTTTTGCTCGGCCTCGAAAAAGACCTTCTGGTCTTGGGGACTGGTCGACTCCTTCCACGAGGTACCCGAGGCAACTGAGGGAGGAGGGAAGGGGAAGGACTGGCGCATGGGCGACATGGGGCTGCGGACGCCGATGACATCCTCCAAGGTAGGCATGGTGGACTGGAAGCGAGATCGGTTAGATCCCGAGGACAAGGACGAGGTCGTCGAGCCGCGACGACGGCTCGAGGCAGGGCTGGGGCGGAGCTGCATGGGGGCAGTGGGATCCAACATGTTGAGGAGATCCATGTCCATACCCATACCGTTCTTCTCGGCCTTGAGCAACAACAAACCACGACGGATATCTTCCTTGGCCTTGTCCAAGGTCTCGGCAACACCGCCAGATCCGTGGCGGCCTGCGCGGCGACGGCGAGAGAAGCTGTGGGAAGAGTCCGAGTCGTTAGGCAGAGGAGGGAGCGACGACGAAGCCGACGAGTAGTCGAGGTGGGCCGACAGGGGCTGGTTCTCGGTGGTCTTGAGACTCTGGAACCAATTCGAAGCTCCGCCAGAGGACAAGAGCTGCTCGACCTGAGGGATTGGAGGGCTGGTTGGGAGCTTGGCGGGCTCAACACCGAGAGCAGCGGCAGCAGCACCAAAATCGAATCGAGAAACGGCGCGGGAAGACTGTCTGCTCTTGCGCTTGGAAGTGCGGCCACGAGGAGGGGAGGAGTCCTTGCGGTGGTGGCCATCCTCATGCTCACCATCGGCATCATGGTCATCATCCGTCATGGGCTCGACTCTCCTCTTGAAGGGTGAGGGTGCCTTCTGACGATTAGGTCCGTTGGGGCGACGACCAAAGACCGATTGAGGCTTCTGCGACAACAAAGTCTGGAGCTCCAGTGCCTGGTCTTCAGCAGCAATGAGACGGTCCTTGAGCTGCATTACGGTGTGGTGATAGGTCATCATGATGGGGTGAGCCTCAATGTCAGCATCTCCAGTTACCTCGCGCTCAACCAAAAGGGTATCACGCTCTGCCAAGACATCGCAGAGCTCGGAAGAACTCTCCCTCAGGCGCTCACGAAGACGGGTGACCTCTCCTCGGAGAGACCGCATCTCCTCTGCAGCACGGCGCTGATCCAGTTCTGTGGCGGGTCCAGATCCCATGGCTCTGAAGGAGCTGTTCTCCATCTTGAGTCGGTTGATCTCGGCACGCAGCTGTGCGATCTCCGAGTTGGTTGAATCCCTGAAATCCTGGTTGATGACGACACGGTTGCGGATGTTACGGGCGCGGTTGGCATAAACGAGTGTGCTGATGGTCTCACTCACATCGGCATCGGCTCCAGAGACACAGGCAAGCATCAAAGTCGCACTGTTGCCTCCAAGAGAATCCTGAAGAAGACGAGTCAGCTTTGAATCACGATATGGCACATGGGACGACTTGCGAGACTCGTCTCCCAAGGCGCTGATAACATTGCCGAGCGCCAACAATCCAGAGTTGATCGAGATACCCTCCTTGGCACGGTCTCCCACTGCACGCGTTCTCTTAAGTCGTTCTGATCCAGCCAGATCGACAAAGTGGAACTTGGAGGCGAGCTTCTTGAGCGGCTTCTCATGAGGGGTCTTGGGAGGGGCGACATCTGCTGCGTCCTCCTCCTCGCCCTCTGGTGTTGGATCGGGCTCTTCTGAGCGCTGTTGCTTCAAGATGACAGAGAAGATGGCGTGCGAACGTGAAGATGTCTGATTCATGTCTGTTGCTGCTGTTGTCCTGCACAGTGATCCCTTTTGCAACCAGCTAATTATTATCAAAGACGAATGGCAAAGGTTAGATCATCTGCTATTATGAAAATAATCGTAAGCACCACTGCGAAAACCAAGGTCACGACAGACTTACTCCAAAAGTTCTTGGGCAGAAGCAACCTGTTGCTCCTTGACGCCCTGCCAAGAGATGCCACCAAAGCCATCTTCGCGAACTTGGATTGTGTCCTTGCGGACGCGTGGCTGTGTCTGCAAGAGGTCAATCAACTCCTCGTTGTACAGTTCCAGGAAAGATACATAGACTTGGTATTCCATCGATGGGTCCTTCTCCATTTGGGCATCCAGCAGTTGAAAGATGGCATGTGCGGCCCTAGGAACAATAGCTACATGAAACCAATAGAAAAAACAAAGAGGAAATGCAGGTAGCACAATGCGTTGCAGGTAAGTAAACAATGAGCCGAAATTAGTTTCCCGAATTGGGCGTATCGACGATCTGATATATATATTTTTTTACTATGGGTCCAACTGAGACATCCATCCTCCCGTTCGTGTGCACAAGAAAGAAACTGAGGAAATCGATCGTACCTGGGTCGGGGTTGCCTTGGTATTGAAGTCCTGTTCCCATGCTATATGTCTTTCCACTTCCCGTTTGTCTATAGTTGTTCATATTTGTTGGGGATTAGAATAGTTAGTCGCCGTAACGGGCCTTATGCGCCCTGGGGGAGTGATGATGAGCACGGATATCAATGGTCAGATCAAGTGTTTTTTTTTCTACTTCACTTACCCATAGGCCAGAATAGTGACATTGAATCTACATACATGAAATAATAATGGATGGTGTTGTTAGGAGAGAACTTTGTGTTGTGCGAATATGATGATTCAATCAGAAGAGAAACACTTACCCTTCAATAAACCGCTCTACGAGTTCCTTTGCGCACTCTTCGTAGACATGGCGTTGATTTGACTCTTCATCAAAGACATAGTCGAATGTGAAGGACTTGTCTGAGCCGACGATACCGATCTGGGGCTCGTTGGGTACGTATGATATGCACTCTGAACAGTTGCTGATCTGCTCCTGTAGCGTCAAAGGGCGGACACGAAGCGCAACTCTATTGGTTTCGGACGACACCAGATATGATTGGCAGGGAGTGAGTTACATTTCATTGTGGATCAATTGGTTCCTTGATGGTGCCTGAAAAATAAATGAACAACAATCTATGGTTGATAAATGACTTACTTGACTGCAGTGTTCATACCGAGGTGTGCAAGAAAGGACTAACGGAGACTACAAATATTACGTTGGTGTGTGTGTGTATGTCGGTAGTACAGGCGTATCTGTAGATGTTGAAGGTGTTGTGGGTGGGTGAAGGAGGGGTAGTCGTAGAATCCGTGAGTGGTTGACAACAAGAAGGAAGGGGACACGGGTATTGTAGGAGTCAAAGGGCTCTGGGCGGCGATGATGAGACAGTGGCTGTTGATGTGATAGTGTACGAAAGGAGTAGTGAAGAGAGAGCGTATGCAGGTATGTGTGAGTACAGTGAGTTATTACAATTAGAGTATTAGGTATTAAGTAGTGTACAAGGGGGAAAGTTGCTATGCAAGGGAGTGCGATGGAGGAAAAAAAACAGAAAGAAAAGAAGAAAATGAAAGCGAAAGGAGAAAGGAGAAAAAGAAAAGAGAAGAGAAAGGGGAGCTGCCTCCATGAAATACAAAAAAGGGTCCGTAAACACCGACCATATCTTTCCTCTTTGGCGGAGTGAGACTGGTCGAGATGGGAACGGGTGTGCAACACTTCCCCATCAGAATTTGGGTGCTTAGGATGACAAAAAACACCCACGGTCCAAGTCTTTTTAGTGTCCTTCCGCTCCGCACCCTTGATGCTAGGGAGAGACGAGACCGGGAGTGAAGGGAAACAATGGGACAAAGGGACAGGGACGAGAGAAGGGGGTAAGTGGAGAAAGAAAGAAGAGAGAGGGGGCATTGTGTATGCATCTAGCCGTAATGCATGCTTTGTATGCGCCTGGATGTGGAGAGACATGGTCCTTTTTGGGATGTGTTGTTGTGTTTGTTTGTTTTTTCTACAGTCTCCTTTCCTTTTCTTGTTTGTGTTCACCCCCTGGCATAACAGCATAAGCCGTGCTCTTCAGCATAAAAAAAATTTGATGTGAGGGTAGGAATGAGAAGAAAGAAAAAACGACAGCAGACGTGTTGATATAGCTAGGTCAAGCTAGCTACCCCCTTGCTGCTTTGTTGTTGTTGTTGCTCTTTACTTTGCCTTGTTTGTGGTGTCCAGCCCACTCGCGCAGTTCGTTCTCCCCCACAAAAAGAGACGCAAGAAAAAATAAAGGGGTAAAGGAAGGGAAGAGCGGAAAGAAGAAAGGAAGTGAGGTCGACAGAGAGGACAGGCAGAGAGTAAAGGAGAAGGACAAAGGGATATGTAATTTTTCCCTTTGGGCGCTGATATGACTCTCCCTGTCTCACTCCAAGGGAAGGGAAGGGAAGGGAAGGGAAGGAAGCAAGGTTTACTCTTCTTTTGTAGGCATTGTACTGGGCTTTGATTTATTTTTGGGGGAACAGAGAAACAGAGTGGAAAGGTACGAAGAGAGAGGAGAGAAGAGCATACTTAGAGTTTGTGTCGTATTCCTCTCAGTACTCGTACTTTTTTTTCTTTCTTTGAAGAACGTCTTAAGTGACCTTTCTTTCTGTCCTTGGTCTCTCCCTTTGTCACTCACTCCCTCTCTCACCCCTGTCGGAATATGCACAAAGACAGCGGCGATTGTATTTTTTGGTGTCTCTCCTGTGCCTTTTACAAAGTAACCCCCATGACATGGAGTGGTATACCCAATACGCGTAGGACAACGTGTTTTCTTCGTCCCTTTTCTTTGCTTGTTCTTAGTTTCTTTTCTTATGGATATATCTCTGCTTGTTTATGTTTGTGTATGTTGTTGTTCCCAATTGTAGTACCCTATTTTTCACTCCATCTCTCCACAGGCAGTCGAGAGCATAGGAACATATATTTGGTAAACATTGTTCTGAGTATGAACAAAGGAAAAAAAGAAAGAAAGGAGTCATGGTGGTGAGCTTTGGGGGAGAGAGGAAAGGAAAAAAGAGCAAAAATGGGAAGGGACGAGAAGGGAATGGGTGGGAGGATCGAGTAGATCAATTGGACTTTTGGGAGGAGG